>JANHZT010002051.1:110552-122824 GCA_032468215.1 Stegonotus admiraltiensis | reverse complement strand
CAGGGGAAGGATATTGCAAAATCTCCATTCCCACCCCACTCTGGGGCCAGCCAGAGGTGGTATTTGCTGGTTCTCCAGATTTTAGCTACCGGTTCTCCAGAACCTGTTAGAACCTGCTGGATTTCACACGTGCTACAAAGCAGTGATAAGTGATTTCTGTTCTGTGATCAGTTAAAATAAAACTTTAAAAAGAATCCTAACATTTATAGCATTAAGTTAACTAATAATGCTATTCACTGAACCATGACCTTTCTTCACACAAGTCTGGTACTTTTTTATTTTTTCATTTTTAAAAAAAGCTTAATCGCAGAAAGGCTAAGTCCAGGTTACAGTGTTTATAAATTAGAATAGTAATGTTAAGATTCAAGTTGAAACACTTTCTTTAAAACACGTAGCTTTATGCTGCTTATTAAAATAGTCAATTTGTGCTAAAACAGAGAACCAATTAACTATCCTCATCATTAACTCACATTGTGAAACAAAAAAATTAATATAGGTCCATTTGTGTCTTTTTGATTTACCCTTTCTGGTCTAGAGCGTGGCTTTGTGACTTTTCACACTGTTCTGAATGAGACCGTATTTGCAGAACTCCACAAAAGCCACACCTTTTTGATACAGATCGAAGCCTATCCAATTCCAACCATCGTCTGGTTTCAGAATAACAAGCCCCTGACTTCTGAGAGCAACAGCAATTTTGCTATCAACAGCAGGAATTTGTCAGAAACCAGGTAAACTCTTTCATCTCAATATTTTAGTATATGCAGCGTTAAGCCATCTATTATTTTTAATTGATATACTGTATACATCATAGACAGCGATCTATCCTCCCTTTACTAAGAAAAATCTTGTATCTCTAATGGATTTTATAAAACTTTTCACCCATTTGGAAAAAGTTGATAATAGTAATAATATAAAGATAAGGGAAATGTTTTTTGTTTCCCTTTCTCTGTAAGCATTAGTCCAATATAAATCAAGCATCCAGGAACTTATATTTCCTAAATCAGAAATCTGAATGGGATGGCACAGTATATTTAAGTTAGTTCTCATTTAATACATGATGGCAATTCTACTTTATCAAATATCACAATTCATTCTAACTTAACTAAAATGGGTTTCTCTCTTTGAGAGAATTTCCGCCTTGAAAAGTAACATAATTTGTGCTTCCATATAAGCTCCGCTATCTCGACTGTTGCAATATTCTTTTTTTCTCCAGGTATCAAACTACTCTGACCCTCGTAAGGGTGAAAGCAAGTGAGGGAGGTTTGTACACTGTCCGAGCATTTCACGAAGATGACGTAAAAGAGCTCTTCTTTTATTTGCAGATTAATGGTGAGCACACCTCCTTGCAATCATTCAGTTTTATTTACAGCCAAAAGAACCTCTTTGCAAAGATTATACTTTATTAAATGTATCTTTATTTTAAGTCATATTTTAAATATCCAGGATAGGGCAATTAGTTTTCACTTAAGTATACCAAGAGTAAGGTGAATCACCATGGGTGTGGATGGGTGCTACAACAGTTATAACATGAGGACCTTGTCATAAGTAGGGTTTTTTTGAGTGGGGGAGGAGTCTGCTGTAACTTTGACCAGTCGCTAAATGGGCAGTCAAGGATTACCTGTATATCACACAGCCTCTCATAAGACTTTTGGGAATGCAAAATGTCATGAGATTTCTTGCAAAAAGAAAAAATACAACTTCCTTCCAGAGCCAATTTTAGCACAGGATAGTCTTGGTTATCCAAAGAGAATATGTTTCCCCTTGAGCAAGGATGGTGATGGGGGAGAAAAACCACTTGTGGCTTCCTAGGCTAGCCACACCCCTGCCTGGAACCTCTGTTCAAGAACTGTAGCTATTGGCTACCATTTGTCAATGTCAACGAGAGTACCCAAAGACAGTCCACTGGCAGAAACTGGCAGAATGAAGAATAGATGTGTGTAGGGGTCTCTGATTGAGAACATAATCCTATTTCTGGCCGATGCCATCTGGAGAATCAAAGAAATTGACTGTCCCCTTTTGTTGTGGTCTTTTCAGAACCTGGAAAAGAGGAGGGCAGTTTGGAAAATGAAGCAAGCTGTGAATGTCCACATATCCCTCCTTTATCAGCTACAGCTGAACATTAGCACGCACTAGGGTGTCCCTGGTACACTTGCAGCTCCTTCATGCAGCTAATCAAAGGATGAGGGGAATCTTATTAAAACAAGGAGATTGAGAGGCTCCTGTCACCAGTCATGCTTTCCAAGTATTCTCTCCTGCTTGTTCAATAAAAGCCTTGCTTCCATCAAGTGGTTGTTTGGATGATTGCAGTCTAAGCAGGGAGATGTGGAGTTGGGTTCAAAGACAAGGCAGGCAGAAAATTGCAAAATCTGTATAATGGGATTTGTAAGAGAAGAATTTAGGATTGCACGATTTCCCCTCTTTAGCCAAAATGTAAACATAACTAGGAAAAATTGGAGTATTGGGGAAACGATAATAGGGAAGGCCGTCTTAAAGTATCACGGCTGGAAGTAAAGGGGACATGGATTCTGTCTGTAGGGCCTGGCTCACATCGTTTCACTGCTCAAAAAGATGCTAAAACTTCTTTATTTAATATGGAAAATTATGATGTCTAAGATATATTTATGGGCCATAGTGTATTCTTTATTCCTTTTTGTTTTAATATTACCTTTATTTTTATTTTTCTAAAATCCCAGAATCTTTGGATTGGGTGTCTTCGTTCCCTTCTTTTCTTTTCTTTTCTTCTCTTTTTTTATGCTGGGGAAGAATGGTGGCTAATAAATAAATGAGTCGTTTTATCGTCTAATGCAATTTTCATTAAGGGCTTCTTATGCCTCTTGAGCAAAAAGCTTCTTCGTTCCCTAAAGCTGTCACTTTCTAGTGGGTCTTGAAATTGTCCCATTAAGGAGTAAAACAGTTTTCCATTCTTCCTTCCAAATGCGCTGTGTGGTGGTTACTCCAGACTTTCCTTTGTCATGTGTTACTGTCCATGTCCAGCTCCCTGGCTCAAAGTTAGTAAAAGCTACTCAGAAACTCAACACTGCATGTCAAGAATTTTAATGCAGGGGCATCTGTGGGGGATGAAGCAATGGGAATTTTATTTTATTTTTAAAGTTAAATTGGCAGCCACAACAGTGCAGTTGAAACTGTACCATTTTTTTACGAGAGCCACATGTGCAACACTACTAAATGGGCTTCAACCATAAAGTTAATGACATTTAAATGTCATCTTGACATTTAATTATTAGGATAAAGCTGCTTTAATGAGCTAAATTGATCTCTGTCAACAGGAAGTGGAGATCCTTAGTTTATCTATGATCATTTAATTAATTAAAGGATTTAATTATTTTTTTCTGGCTTTCCCACAGTTTAACAATTACTTATCATTCTACTTCTTAACCAAAGTGATTGTGGTTATAGTCTATTCATATTCATCTCAAGGGTTCTGGTTAGATTCATACAACATGCTAATCTGAAGCCTAAAAACTACATTATGGTTTAGAATATCGTGTAAACCCAATTGTTATTACTCAAAAACCATGGTTTATGATTCAGCATACCTAGCCAATTGTTGTTTATGCAATAATTATTAAGAAAAATCACACATTGGCATGTTATCATAGTGGGTATCTGCAGTGGTTCACATGAATGAAAATCGTATGGCACCTTCAGTCTGCCATTTTTATGTTTGTAGAATGGTGGAAATTTTCTCCCATTGCAATGATGCATTAAAGTGTGTCTTCAATGCAGGCCACTGTGTGCATAACAACAAGCCCGACTATTAGGTGTTAATGTTGCCGTGTTTTCTGTGATTTAACATGATCATTAATTTACTCACAGGCTCTGTAACTATAATGCATCATTTATTTGCAATCTTCCAAGTAGCAATATTGCTCAAAAACTAGTGGTAACTGTGAATGTCACCAGAACTTTAGGGGATTTCCAAATAAAATTAATTCAAGAGATGCATGGATATGAAACTAAAAGCACTCAGTTTAAAAAATTCTAAAAAAACCTAGAGTATAGGATAAATGGAATATCAGTTGAGCAAGATATAGCAGTGAATTTAAACATCATGTTTCTGACTCTCAGAAAATATCCTTTGTACTGTATTGTTCATTTTTCAGAAAGCTTTCCCTTGCAAAAGCTGTATACCCCTATCACCAATTATTTGTTATCTCATATTCTTTTCTCCAATATACCCAGTCCCAGCTACAGTGACTGAACTGAGAGACAGTAGCAACAAAACAAATGGTGAGCAAACAGTGATCTGTACTATAGAAGGAATGCCCCAACCAGAGGTTACCTGGTATACCTGTAATAATGACAAATGGTAAGGAGAACATTTGCACCAAACGTATTGAGTGCTTTTGCATTTAAAGTTCTGGGTGGGGAGAACAGCAGGAAAGAACTCACCATGGGATTTTGCTGCAGACCAGTCTTTTTATAATCTCATTATACAGTACATGAGGTAAATTCAGATCTTGCTACTGGTTAGAGCATGATTTGAATCTCACAAGAAGTAAAATAAGCATCAAAATGTCTCAGTGCATTCGTAGGGATACTGCTGTCCAGCATTCCAAGCCCCCAATTCCAGCAGGTTATCTTCTGTTTCCCCCCCAACACTCTCTTTTCATTTTTTTTTCAATTGACCATCAAGTTTCCATAGTTACTGAGCATATTCAGCCCTCTTTTGGGATGGTTCTGTTATCCCATATATTTTTGAAGGGGGAGGTGGAAGAGGTGGATGTTTACTTCCACAAACCTTCCCTGATCATCCCTGTGGTGTCACAGTGGCTGTTTTTGGCCAAAATTATTGGCCCTTATGCTTTTTTCATAAATACTCTGAGAGAACTTCAGAATAATTATAAGAATAATAGCTGCTGCTCTTTGACTTCCCAAAAGATGCCTTGGTGGTTACCGTTCTCTGTTGCTACCCCTGCTTTATGTCCATGATCCAATATCTTTTTCCTAAGGCCTCAGTTCTGATGACCTTTCCTCATAGTATATTCCTGAATTCTTAAACATTTTGCCCCTTTCTGTACATGCAATATATTTTTTGAAATGTGGTGACCGTAGAAGTATATTTCAAGTATGGACACATATTTCAAGTATGGACTTTTCTTTTTATTGAAGTTTTGTTCTGTCTTTCTTCCATCATGGATACCAAGGGAACATCCAAAGAGCTCCCAAGGGCTCTCCTGTCCAACACTACCCAGGCTACAGACCTTTTTACTTGTAGGAAAGTGGCTGAAATATATGTTTACACGCCCTGCTCTGGGTTGAATACTTCACTCTGTAGTAGGACAGCTTGAGAAGCTAAGCATGGAGCTCCTGTACAGAACCTGCTTCTGGGGAAACGTTAAATGGGACTAACCTTTAGATGCAGAGACAGAGGAATATGGTACTGTAGAGATGTAACATATTACTCAATATAATGGAGATAGTGGTCAAACTCCCTTTGATTGCTTTTCAAAACAGGTGTGCAGGAGCAACTACTAAAATCCTGGGAAACACCTCAGAAGAAATGAATCTGCAAACAAATTTCACTTATGAAGATGACCGAAAAGTATATGTTGTGACAAGCAAGCTCCACTTTCACAGAGTAGATGAGCCTATCTTTATCCAATGTGCAGCTCAAAATCTCCTTGGTGCACACACTCAGCAAATCACCCTGGTTCCATATAGTAAGTCCTGCAATATCCATCTTATTATTTTGACACACATGTAGATAAATAACAGTGTTATTTCACTGGCGTGGGCAGAAGTGATTTTGTGTCCCCTAGCTGTGCTGTACATCGGTGATAACTCTGGGTAATTTCCAGTTTAGTTTGCACCCAGCATCATCCCAGTTAGTCCCGATATTCAGATCACATCAAGCACACACGCCACTCAGTTTAGCTAGCAAAAATATAGCTTAACGCTATTTAATAAACATCAGTAAATGTCAAAACATTTAATTAGCAAAAACATGAAAAAGGCAGGCAAAAGCAGGGAAAGAGAAATATATGAACAACAGGCAAACAATTTTACATTATCTATATATCTATCAAAGAGCCCAAAAGTTTTCAAAATTACTAGCAACAATACTGTGGATAATTAGCATGGACAGACTAAAAAGGAATATGGTAATCTTGTTATTTTAAGTCTCTTTGTAAACCTTGCAGGTGAAAAATGAATTAAGAATCTAAATAAGTATATTGGGGCAGCATTGGCCATAAATGTATATGTAAATTTAGTAATTCTGTTTATGTTTCTTGTTTTAGATCTACCTTTTAAAGTGATCGTTATTTCAGTAATCGTGGCTTTTGGGGTTCTCGTGGTTCTTTTCCTGGTGATCCTCATTTTCTTGTGGCGAAAAGTAAGAATCTGCTTTTAGCCCTTAGTGTCTCAGACTATTAAGTTCTCAGCTTGTAAATAATGATGCTGAATTTCAGAGAACAATTGGCTGAACAAACTCCTGAAGCCATAGGAATAATAGCTCTAAGAATGGTAGTTGATTTGCTTAACTTCGATTATTATGAATTGTGAGTCTACTATGCCAAGGTTCTGAGAATAATCTGAAATACCAATCAGAGATTACAGTACTTACAAAATTCCCCATAATGTAGAACAAGTATATACTTGTCTATAGGAGATAGTGTTAATGTTCCCTTTTTTGGTATTATATTCTCAATTTTCTTAGTGACAACCTGTCAACTTTTAAAATGTGTAATTATCAAAATGAGAATGTTAAAAAGAGAATGAGCATTTTTCAAGTTTGTAAAATAATTTTTATTTTTATAGCATGGAAGCTAACAAAGCTAATGGAGCTGCTTTTAGATGACTGTTTTGGGGTCCCAGTGAATGGGTGGGATTAGTTACAGGCTGTTATCCTTATTCAAAGACGGGTTGATTTCTGTGCAGAAACGTCTGCTGATGTTGTAATGTACCACTTGAGCTACTTTAGCTCTCTTAAGGAAGGGAGGGAGGCAGCACTTGGAGAAAGGCCTTTGTAGGGCTTTCAAGGTCTGTAAAGACAGACTATAGGTTTGGGTGTGCAATAATACCTTGTGCAAATTGCACAAGGAGGAGATCTCCAGAGGGAGCCTCTTCTTGCAGTGGGCTGCATCTTAAGTAGCCCTGCCATCTTCTAACTCTTTTGTTTCCTTCTACCAGAAGCCTCGATATGAAATTCGCTGGAAAGTGATTGAGTCTGTCAGCTCTGATGGGCATGAATATATCTACGTGGACCCTATGCAACTGCCTTATGATTCCAGCTGGGAGGTCCCAAGGGACAGGCTGGTTTTAGGTGAGAAGAGGAGGAGCAGGATAAGAGAGACATTTAATACATAGAAGCCAGATGCCACTGTATGACAACAGATAGCATTCTTGCAATTAAAATTAGGGTGTTTTTTTTAATGCAATTCTATGGGGAACAGAAAAATTTAATCTATAATGAAACCATTTTACTGATTCTTCTCTGTTAAATATGTAAATAGGGAGTGAAGCCTTGGACAAAGGTTTCACTCAGGTCTGCTTCCCAGTGGGAAACAGCCGTAGTTTAAAATCATTGGTGCACATCAAGAAGTGGGAAAACAGAGCAACCTCAATGGACAGGCTGCCAGACAATTCCCTTTAAAAGAGGGAGCTGTTGAGGGACTTCCAGGATGATGTCACAGTGGTGTGGTACAGAAAAATGGGGCTCCGTCCTTTCTGACTGATTTTTTGCGTCTGGAGGCTGGTAGAGGCAAGGTCTGACCCTGGAGGGGTCGGCATCATAGAGGGGATACTCTAGGGGTGATGGGGAGAAGAGCGATCCACCATTGCGGAAGGAGGAACACCTTGAATTCAGTGCGAAAGAGACCAGCTGTAATGATTGGGTCCGGAGGCGTGATGGCCTGACTGAATGGTGGAGGAAGCAAAGAGTGAGAAGCAGGGAGAAGTATCAGTGGACAGTGACAGGACAAAGTGAGATACTGGGTTGCTTCTCTAAATCGGTGGAAGCTACAAGCTAACAGACAAGTGAGTCTCCAAAGTGGGGAAAACGGCACCTTGGTGGTGGGAGCGAAGTACTAAGAAGATGGTAGAAAGAGGAGGGTGTGTGAGCTGATGATCTGAATGAGAACTGGGTTGGAAAATTGTATGAACCAGCAAAACTGAATTTGCGGCGATGGATGTCGAGTGATTAGAGATTGTGGATCATGGAAAGCAGATAAGAAAGGAATAAGCACAAAAGTATTTTTCGATACAGACAGAGACATTAAGGCTTGGAGAGCAAAGAGAAGTGGCAGTGACTGTGCATATTAGAGGGAAGCTGACATTTTGGATCTGGAAAGCGGAGGACGGAGGAATTGCAGACAGAACAGCGAGACTTAGAAGAACTCTTTTGAAACTGATGAAGGACTTTGGATTGCATATATCAGATACCAGCCATGTATATTTACTATTTATTACCTATTACTGTGTATATTTATATTTAGTATATATTATTTAACTTATTGATGGTAATGTTTATATAACTGCATAGGGGTAATATAGGTTTATATATTGGATATATTTATAAATAGATAAATTTATAAATTGATTAAGAGGTAATATTTGTCTGATCTTGATATACAAAGCCTAGTTTTATATAGTTAATATTTTGGATATTCAATTTTTATTTATTATATTTTATCTGCTTGGGTATTAGTAAATGAATTGAGATGGGAATTGGTAATGATATTGTTTATCAGAGCTGTTGAACTATTAATTAATTAAGTAATTATTAACATTGGAAAATAACAGTTGTTATAGGGAGAATATTGATATATGATAAAGATCTATCTAATAATAGTAGATATATGATAAGTGAGCAAAGTAGAAGGAATTTTTACTAGAAAAAGGTTCTTTGAGAAAATAAAGAATAGACAATTTATGATACTGTAGAAGCAGCTCTTTAATAAGCATGACAAGTATGGCAACTATCACTAAAACTGTGAAGAAAAATACACAGATGACAGCCTCCCCAGCAGGACAGAAATTAATAGGAGATATGTTGGGAGGTGAAAAATCAGGTTCCTCATTAGGTTTACAGAGTATGCAGTCAACATTGAACATGATTCAAGAGGTGATCCTGAAAATGCAAGAGTCTATAAGTAAGAACCATGAGGAAATGAAGAAAGATATGGGCAAAGTGAAAGAAGACATATGGAAATTAGACAATAGAATGGGGAAAATACAGGAGACAATTGCTAAAAATGAACAGAGAATAAAGTCAGTGGAGGCAAGAACAGAACAAACAGAGAAGAAATTGGAAGAAATGGAAGAAACATTGTTGGCAGCAAATTGAGATTTGGAAGAGGCAATAATACACCTTGAATTAGATAAATCTGCTTTGTATTTAAGATTTCAAAACATATCAGAAAATACAATAAAGAAAGAAGAAGACCCTATGAATCTCATGACAGAACTGTTGACTGATAATCTGCGGATGAATAAACTTGGAATGCAGAATGGCATTGATGAAATTTATAGAGTGCGCACTAATTATGTGCACGAATTTTACCACAGGAATCAAGAAGAAGGTAAGACGATTATCCAACACGTTGCTGCCTTACGAAAAACCACAGCTTGTTACGAATTCAGCAATATAGAGGAAGTGATGGCAGATAGACTTATTCTGAGATTGAGGGACATCAGTCTACAGAGAAGATTACTAGCGAAGCCTAATCTCACGTTTAAAACAGCGCTTTAGGAAGCAAGAGCAACCGAAGCCTCCAATAAGTCAGCACCGATAATCCAAAAACATGGAATACACAGCCTCTGCAAGGAGTGGCTACTGCACATCAAGACAGCATGGAGCCCGAAGACTCAACAGATGAGGGCAATGAAATCCATCACCTACGATTCAAAAGAAAGAAAGAAATCCCAGAACCAGGAGACAGACCATCATTTTGTGCCGAATGTGGAGGCAATCATCCCAGAGCGGGCTGCTGATTCCAGGACACCAATTTCCAAAAGATGTAAGTGGAAGGGGCACATAGCAAGGGTGTCGAAAGCTGCTCACCGGGCTGGCTTGCTCCGGGGAAAACACGACTCGCAGACAAAAAACGAGGTTGTATCCAGGTTTACTGCCCATATCCCACTGTAGTCATGATCAAACATTACAAGTAACATGAAGTCGGCGTTGGGAGCGGCTGCCTCCCAACGCCCCTTTATACAATTGTCAAAATAACCCGGGAACCCGTTAACCAATCAGGGCTCCTTCCGGGTGCGTCCCTGTCCCGGCCGTGGTGTGACCGACTGCCTACAGGACCTACGTCACACACACACACACAAACCAGTGTGCAATGATGAGTCCATTCGTGGCAGCCTGCCCCCCACCCCACTGTGTGTCATTGTGGTTTGCGGAGGCTCTTTTGGTCAGTGAGGATCGGTGAGGGTCAGTCCCCGGCGTCTTCCCCCCTCCTTGATGTGTCGAGTAGGCTTGATGCTCGACAAAGGGTTTGCTGCACCAACCAATGTGCCTTGTACCACCAGTGGCAGCCTGCAGGGCAGCCTACATCCCAAATGGGATTCTGAAAAGCAGTTTCCAGAGCCCAAGAGAAGAGAAAATTGAGCTGCAGAAGCAAGAGAAACACACCAAACGATCATTGGGCATTCTAACGCACATCGCTCAAAGAAGATCCATATCATGATTCTCATTGAGGGGGTCCCCCTGTGACATGGAAGTGGACACGGGGTCAAACATGACTGTTGTGTCCTGGAAAACCATAAAGAAGGCGGTTCTGGAGCTGACAGAAACAATTAACGCCTCAGAAAATACTTTTAAAGGACTATCAAGGGAACCACATCCCTGTCATAGGGAGTGGATCCTTCCAAGTCAAATTCAAAAAAAATTTCAGACCATTGCAACTGACCGTGGTGAATGACAACCTGCCAAGCCTGCTTGAGCTGGAGTGGTTCAACTCTCTGGATTTAGGAGTGACCAGCATCAATGCCATCCAAGAGAACAGCATCGAGGAGCTGACCAAGGAATTCACAGACATCTTCAACATGAGTTTGGGCAAGTACATGTGGAAACCCGTCTCTTTCAACCTAGACCCCAGCATCACCCCATCCAAATGAAACCTCGGATGGTCCCTTTTGCTCTCGGGCCCAAAATAGACAGTCAATTAGACAAACTAATTGCTCAGGGGGTTCTGGAGCCAGTTGATCATGCTAAATGGGAGACCCCAATTGTCACACCAATCAAACCAGATGACTCAATCTGCATATGCATGGACTATAAATGCACGATTAATAAGGCATTACAACAGAGTGCCTACCCTGGGCCCTTCAGCACTTATTGCATTCCTTAGGGAAGGGCAAAACTTTTGCAAAATTAGATTTAGCCCAAGTCTATCAGCAGGTGCTGGCTAACAATGCCACTGCAGAGGCGCAAACTATTGTAACACATAGAGGGGCATTTAAATGTCGCTGGCTGCAATTTGGTGTAAGTGTGGCACCAGGACTCTTTCAAAGTATAATGGAACGCCTCCTATAGGGCATTCCGGGGGTGGAGATGTCCTCACGTCCGCGGACAACAAAGGTTTCACTCAGGTCTGCTTCCCAGGCAGGAAATGGCCATAGTTTAAAATCATTGGTGCACATCAAGAAGCTGGAAAACAGAGCAGCCTCAGTGGCCGGGCTGCTGGACAGCTCCCTTTAAAAGAGGGAGCTGTTGGACAACCAGGAAAGTTTTGCTGTACCGACTTTAAAATAAAGAGCTGTAGTCACTGAGCTGAGTTCTGCCTCTTCATTCAACCCCAACTTTAACATTCTCCATGACAGTTGGGAGGATGAGAGTTCATCTGTATAAAGTTGGGGAAGGTTACATTCAGAATTCCAGGTCTGAATCTCGTTTCTTACTAGATGGCTCTTAGACTGTGAAGCCTCATCCTTTGATCTGCAGCATATTTTTCAGAGACTTTTAAAGAATGCTGAAATATGGGTTACAGGCATAACTATATTCAAATTGTAATATAATATGTATTACTTATTATTATGGGAAAACCCAGTAATTCACATTTGTGTATCTATGTGATGAGGTGCTTCATAAACATGAACTGGGCTGGGAATAAGATGAAGGCTGAGTCAGGAAGGAAAAAAAGAGGTTGCCAAGGAGACATCAGCCATGTTAATGCCAGAGGAGAAAGGCAATACATTGGGGGCTTAGAAAAATAATCAGCAAGCTTGTATAAATATACATTGAGGTACTCTGGATACAATGTAGTTGTTAAATTGTATTTCATGAATATCATCACAGTGGC
>JANHZT010002051.1:82252-101633 GCA_032468215.1 Stegonotus admiraltiensis | reverse complement strand
CAGTATAGATGTCACAAGCAATTGCTAGTACCACAAGGTAAAAAAAAATACGGCTGGGAAACATCCTGACTGTAAAACAGATAATTTCTCAAGTTCTACCCAGTAATGAATTTGAATAGCAAGATAGGTGGTATATACAGTACATGTAATAAATAATGAATTTGAAGGGCAAAAGAATTGCAGCATCTCAAAGTACAAGGAACTAATTCTGCAATGAAGTATGAATTCAGCCTTTGAAGTTTCTAAAACACAGCACGTTATGTGAAGCAAGCAATGGTGGCTATTCAACAAACAGTGCTAAAACAAAAGATGGCTTAACATGGCGTGTGAACTTAGTGTTCAAAATCAAATTCTTCAATTTTGTAGAATTCTAAGTTCTTTGGAACCATGGGGGGAAATGCCACAATATAGTTAACAATGCGAAAAAACTATTTCTTTGTTTTTCTGTTCCCTTGTGGCTGGTTGCAATTCCTACTTCCCACTTATTACTATAACCATGTTGCTTGTACCTTTCAATTATATTGTTTTTATTTGTTTCCTAGTACAATTTGATAGCTTATTAGTAACCTTGACTATCACTTAAGTGTTGTATCTTTTTATTCGTGATGAATGTATTTTATTCTCCTTATGTACCCTGAGAGCATATACACCTAAGACAAATTCCTTGTGTGTCCAATCACACTTGGCCAATAAAGAATTCTAATCTGTTTCTCCAAAGAAAGGTGTTAATAGGAAGTGAGAGTTGGGTGCGCCTTCAGACTGTGTGTGTGTGTTGTGTGTATGTCTCCACTACTAGGGAAAAAAGCGGGCACACCTTCTAGGACTTTCATTATGAGGGTGATGAGTGAGAGAGACTCCTGGTGTGTTGGAGCCATTTCAGGGGCAAGGGGAACAAGCTTCACTTTCCACAGGCACTTAAAGACTTTGTTACCCTGCTGAGGGAGAGAGAGACTCCTTGCCAGGGTTGCTGGTGTGCCTAATAAAGGGAACGTTTAGTTAAAAACCATGTGCTTGTCATGTTTGGGAACCAGGTCAGAACATCTGTCTTCCCAGCATGCACTTATTTTGAGAGTGTGGGCTGATGGGTAAAGGGGCTGGATCAAATTTGCAGACTACACCAAGCTAGCAGGAATAGCCAACGCTCCAGAAGATAGGCTTCAGATAGAGAAGAATCTTGACAGACTTGAACATTGGGTGCTATTTAACAAAATGAAATTCAATAGTGAGAAAAATAAGGTTCTACATTTAGGCAAGAAAAACAAAATGCACAGATACAGTATATGTGGTACCTTGTTCAACAGTAGTAACTATGAGAGGGATCTTATAGTCCTGGTGGACAACCATTTAAATATGAGCCAGCAGTGTGCAGCAGCTGCCAAAAAATATGAATGTGTACCATTGTTTTCACCTAATGGTTGCCCCAAACAGTGAGGTGGGAATTGTATAAGTTTAATAAATAAATATTAAACTGACTGCAAATATGTTTTGACCTGTGACAGTCCCAGAGGTAATGGTCTTAAAAATAAGTATCCCAGCTAAAGCACTGCTATTTGCATTGTGGGTCTTCTTGCACCACCTTTGCAAAGGATTATGAAGTTTACAAAATGAGGCTGCAGTGTGAGAGGACAAAATGAAGTCATAAATGTTACATATGTAAATAGGGAGTAAATAGGGATGCCTTGAGCAAAGGCTTCACTCAGGTCTGGTCTCAAAAAGAGACATTAACATACCCATTGGTCCATTTGAGCGGTGGGAAAATGAAGCAATTTCAGTGGCTGGGCTGCCTGACAAGTCCCTTTAAAAGAGGGAGCTGTCAGACAGCTGGGCAAGAAGTTTCCCAATCTTTTAAAATAAAGAACTGAAGTCACTATATGGAGTCTTGCCTCTTCATTTGACCCCTATTTAACACTGGCAACGAAGATGGGATTCAAAGAGAACAAAGGACAACAGAGCTGAACCGAGCTGGGCATCCACATGACATCAGCCATCATTGCAGCAACTGAGAATCGGCATCCAAGATGACCATGCAAGCCCCACCCACTCCATTCAATCCAGCTAAAGAGAGTTGGAAGAAATATATGCTCTGATTCAATTACTTCCTAGAAGCCAACTGTCTATTAGGACTATTGGACAATAGGAAAAGGGTGCTTTTCCTGAATTACTGTGGACCCAAAGTCCTTGATATAGCTGAAGCACTATCAGAACCAGCTGATTTACAGACAGTACCATGGCCGACACTCCAGGAATCACTCCAAGCACATTATGTACCCGTACCGTCAACGATGGTGAACATGATTTTTACCACAGGAGGCAAGAGGAAGGTAAGACCTGAGATCAATCAGTACGTCACTGCTCTGTGAAAAACCGTGGCTCGTTGCAAATTCAGTAATATAGAAGAAGCCATGCTAGATAGACTTGTATTGGGATTGAAAGACCTCAATCTGCAGGGAAGGCTACTATCCAAGCCTAATCTCACATTTAAAGCAGCATTAGAGAAAGCCAGAGCAACTGAAGCAACAGACAAGTCTGCAGCAGCTATCCAGAAAACAGGAAACATAAACATGCCACAAAGAGCAGCTACCATGCATCAGGAGAGCTGGGATCCCGGAGAATCCACAGATGAAGATAATGAATCTGTTGCCTATGATCCAAAAGGAAGAAATGGAATCCAAAGACGCAGGAAAAATTGCCGTTTTGTGCCGGCTGTGGGGGAAATCATCCCAGAGCGAGCTGCCAATTCCTGGACACAATTTGGCAAAGATGCAAGAGAAAAGGATACATTGCAAAAGCTTGCTGAGCCAACCAGCTGGCCATGTACCAGCAATGGCAGCCCACGCAGCAGTCATAAAGACAAACGGGATTCCAAAAAGTGTAATTCCTAAAGAACAACTGAAGAGAGAACCGAGCCACGGACACAAAAGGAACACACCAAACATCCATAGGGCATTCAAGCGCACACAGCTCAAACAAAATTCATATCACAGTTCTCATTGAGGGATTCCTATGTGATATGGAGGTGGACATGGGGTCATACCTGACCATTGTATCCTGGAAGACCATAAAGAAGGTGGTTCCAGGACTGGAAAAGAAACAACTAAAGCCTCAGAAAGTGATTTTAAAAGATTATCAAGGGAACCGTGTCCCCGTCATAGGGAGCGGATCCTTCCAAGTCAATTTCAAAAAGTTTGTCAGACAGCTGCAGCTGATCATAGTGAACGACAACCTGCCAAGCCTGTTGGGACTGGAGTGGTTCGACTGTCTGGGCTTAGGAGTGAACAGCATCCACACAGTCCAAGATGACAGCATTGAGCACCTAATTAAGGAATCCATGTACGTCTTCAATAGATGTTTGGGCAAATACATGGGGAAACCCATCTCTTTCAACCTAGACCCTAGCATAGCCCCCATCCAAGTGAAGCCACGGAGGGTCCCTTTTGCTCTCCAGCCCAAAATAGACAGTAAATTAGACAAACTAATTGCCAGTTGATCATGCTAGATGGGAGACCCCAATAGTCACCCCAGTTAAAGCAGATGGGTCAATCCACATCTGCGTGGACTACAAATGTACAACAAATAAGGCTTCACTCCCTATAGTCGACCTACAACCTAATGAACCATATACGCTACATCAAACCCGAATAGGCAATGCACCCACCCACACACACACAAAGAACCAAGAATCCAGCAAAGAGTTGTGGGAGAGCCAATTTGGGTGAAGTCAGCCACGTCCCAGGAGAACTTCCAGGCAGTTCCATGAGCTGACTCCAGAGTGGCAGCAGGCCTGACTACACAGGCCGCCACCGCTGGTCTGACTGAACTGCGCAGGTCAGGTTGCACCCACCAATGTCCTGCCTACCTGTGTGATTACATTAGTTGAGCATCTCAGATTGGTTAGCACCTGTTCCAGAGGGGAGAGGTGTTACATATGTAAATAGGGAATGAAGCCTTGAGCAAAGGCTTCACTCAGGTCCGGTCTCAAAAGAGACATTAACATACCCAGCGCTCATTGGTCTATTTGAGCAGCAGGAAAATGAAGCAATTTCAGTGGCTGGGCTGCTTGACAGGTCCCTTTAAAAGAGGGAGATGTCAGACAGCCAGGCAAGAACATTACTGATCTTTTAAAATAAAGAACTGAAGTCACAATATGGAGTCCTGCCTTTTCATTCGACCCCATTTAACAATAAAGCTTAGGGAGCAGTATTTCCACATGTCTCTAGAGCAGCTGCATGAGCAATTCTTCATCATGTGCATTACATGTCTCACTGCATGTTGTGATGTTGCTTCATCCTGAGGAACTCTGAGGCACAATAATTACTTTTGAAAAAAAAATTAGGGCACCTGAGATATATGTCTACACAGTCAGCATGTCTTTTCCTATTATCCAGTGTGTGCACCGTGATCTGGCTGCAAGAAACGTACTGATCTGCGAAGGGAAACTGGTGAAGATCTGTGACTTTGGCCTAGCCAGGGACATCATGCGGGATTCAAATTATATTTCCAAAGGAAATGTGAGTAGCAAGATTACCTGGCCTGTGGGTGGTCCCTTTGACCAAAATAAGAAGAGTTAAACATACATTTAGGATCCTTGCTCCACCTGACCTTTTTAATTTCTTAGGGAAGACACATACCCCACAAATCTAAATTTCAAATCCTCAAGCATTCTGAAGATTTGTTTTATGTGGCTAGCCATATACCCACATGCAGCCACCATTAAAAGAGTAGGAATTATGAATTCTCAGAAGACAACATCTTCATTCTGTTTTAATTAGACCAAACTTAGCCTGAATAGTTATGGCTTCTTGGTTGTTGGTAGTAACAGCGCATCCCTGTTTTGCCTTGTCAAAAGTGTACACTGAGCAATTTCCCTGATAATTTTTAAATGAGTCGTAATAATTTGGCTCTTTCTATACACTTTTAACACAATAGATCTACACGTTTATACTATTGCTGCTATTTTAACAATTTTAACAATTTTTGTTTTTCTAAAGTTTATTCATTTGTTTAAATTGTGGCTTATTTTTTATAATGAAATCGCAAAGTATCTCAAGGAGTTCAGAAACAAACAAAATATTCCACATAGATTATTTTGGCCTCACCCACCAGATAATTGTACCTGTTTTTGACATTCTTCATAAATAATTTTGCATGGAAGTATCTTCATTTCTAAGTCTCTGGAAATATGAACTTTTTCCTGAATTTAAAAAGAGATTTTCACCAATTTGGCGATCTCCATATATTTAGAACTATAATTTGTATAATTCCTTTTCATTGGTTAAACTGGGAAGACCTAGATGGAGCTGAAATCTGAAACATCTAATGAACTTCAGATTGTCAATCAATTCTTTTCAGCTAATATCTAGTATAGCTATATCATTAACACAGTACAACATGTTCATAATAATCATTATGGATACAGATAAGCAAGCTCCCAAATTCCTCATGCATAAAACTTAAATTACCTGATTGATTTTATCATTCCCATGCTGATCGCTTTCTGTTGAATTTGGTTTGTGTGTGTGTGTGTATGTGTGTGTGCATACATACACTTTGGTTTCAATCCCTGAAAGCCTCAACCTAAGTATGACCAGAGTCCCAATATGAATCATTTTGCACAGCTGGAAACAGAAGACATGTCTCTAAATCTCTCTTACCCTGTCACTTTCCCCACTAAATAGGAAACGAAACCCCTGGCTTTTTGCAATTCTTCCTGGAAATTATTCTTTTTCTGCCAGTTGCACAACCGAGCCCTCTTTTAGTCTAGAAGATGGTTATTAGAACAGCACGCAAACTGCTAAAGGGAGAAGAAAAAAAACAGAAGCAGACTGATTTCACATGTCACAGAAAAGCATAAGCTGGGGAGAGGAATACAGTAAATGATGGTAACAAGCATAATATCGCTGTCCTTCCAGTCCATTTTTTTTCCTATCCAATTTAATGTTACTCCAGATTATTTCAGGCTGTTTTTTTAAATTCTTTGACCTCTAGAAGCTCACACCCACTCTTTACATAGGATAGTCTATGACTAACAGTTCTCAGGATGTATTTCAGTAGAAATAAAATCCATTAAAACTAGAAACTATTAAAATAAATAAAGCTATCGACAGTTGTCAGTTATTTTGGGAAGCACAAAGAGTTACTTTGCACTTAAGAGGCACCAAAAGTCTGCGGCTATATTGTCTTTCTAATATTGCATGAGTCTCCAATTCTTCCTCACCGCACTGTCGTATTTCACTATGGAAACAATCCAATACATGTAATATTTACAATGTAAGTAGTGGTCTCTATGTACAAGTTGCTCCATTTGGATGCCTGCAGACTCAAAAATATGACCAGAGACCAATAAACGTTAGAGGCAGTGTCCTCACTAAAGCCCTATTAGCTTTCTTCAAGAGGTAGGATTTTCTCCATACATTGTAACTTGTGAAGAAAATGAGTACTTGAAGTTTTTTCTCCTTCCATCTATGTTTTTGAAATAGCCGTCCTTTCTTTGAAATTGGATTTGGGTTGGGGTCATCATTTAAATTACTTTTGAAGCAGCAATCAGTTCTCTACATATGAAATTTAGAACTTGTTATTATTGTTCATTACTTGACTAAGTGTTTTACAGCTGATCGGAGTCACACTTTGTCATATTGCGATCATGCTGAGCAGGACTGACAATAGCTAGGCTATAGTCATGAAATCCCCTTATTGACTGAGATGGATTTATAGTTCTTCCTAGGTTCCAAACGAGTTCCATTAATATTCACAGAAAAGTATCATTAGCAAAATAACCATTCAAAAACCTTCGATGGTCAATGTTATGGGAAGTTTTTTTAAAAAAAAATAAAATCCATTTAACGTTTTTTAAATAGACCTTCCTGCCTTTGAAATGGATGGCCCCTGAGAGCATCTTCAACAACCTCTACACTACCTTAAGTGATGTGTGGTCTTTCGGGATTCTTCTATGGGAAATATTCACCCTAGGTATGTCTCTTTGGTCAGGATTGTGCAACTTAACCTTTGATATATCCTGCTGTCCAATTTTTCTGTGTTTAAAATGAAAAACTGTTACTTCTGTAGTCTATCTACATAATCTTCTCTATTTATATTAGTGTTTTCTGTCATCCATTTTTCTGTCTGAGAGGGACCATTCCCAACAACCACTGTCATTGTGTGAAATTGAGAAAGAAATGATGGTTGCTTAAGTTCACTCTTTTGTTCTTAGGTGGGACTCCATATCCTGAACTGCCTATGAATGACCAATTCTATAATGCTATTAAACGTGGCTACCGGATGTCCAAACCTACCCATGCATCCAATGAAATGTGAGTGGTTTGGGTAAACAATTGTCTTTAAGGGAAATGTCATCCACTTTTCAAAACTTTCCCAAACCTTGAAATCTTCTTTCATATGTTTTTAGCTATGAAATTATGCAGAAATGCTGGGAAGAGAAGTTTGAGATTCGACCTTCTTTCTCTCAACTGGTACTTCTTATGGGGAACCTGCTAACAGACAGCTATAAGAAGGTAAACTATATTTGACCTGAACAGATAAAGATGATCAGTTTTTAAATCAAAATCTATCTAGATAATATCTTTTCTTTTATTCATAGAAAGGATATCGGACTGAGTACTTGTCTCCAAATCTGTTCATTGTTGGCTATTATTTGGGGAAAGTACTGAAAAATAGGTTTCCTATTGATTTAGCATTTTTGATGTGATTCCAATGTTTAATTGCCATCCAGAATTCTAAACCTTGATCTATTGTTCTTCATTGTCATAAGCTCTTAAAAGATGTTGGCTTTTGTGTGCAATACTCAGTGGTTTAATATAAGAATGATCATGATAAATGGGGACCAGTTTCAATAAGCAGCTCAACATCCTAATATCTTTTTCTATAAAAAGCATGCTATAATTGTAACTAGTAGGTGAAGCCTTACTTTGTTGAGTAGAGGGAGGTGGGAAAATAAACCAGATATTGGTTTATTTTAAATAAACCAGATATTGTTGTATCAAAATTCTCCAGTTTGGTCTCTTTTGTAATATAATAATGTTTCTAACCGTAGATCAATAATAGGAACAATAGTAGGAATCCTGAGATGTATTGCTGTAAATTTATGGGTTGAATCCCAACCCATTTCTACAGCAGTCTCATTTTGGGGTGTGCTCAGGTACCCCTGAAATCTGAAGTAAAATAAGTGACAGGAAATAAAAGGGCCATTGTAGAGGTGACATTGATTTTTTTTTTACTTTTGCAGCTGTTAAACATCTTAATTGCTATGAACTGCCGCTATAATCTTAGAAAGTAATGTACAAAATTCAAATCTTAATTTGTTGACATTCCTGGAGGCAATAAAGGACAGCATAAATATTAAATAGCTTTCTACCAAGCCTAACATTTGGCATTTTCTGAACTGTTCTGTTCAAACTCTGTTACATTCTGGTGACTTCAAGAAGTCATTCAGTATGCTCATGATTCTGAAATAAGTCAGGCATGTAGAAGGAAAAGGAATCTGATGAAATATAATGACTACAAATTGGTGCACCAGACTGCAACCAAGATATGCACTACAACCCCAGTTTAAACCAGATTTCATGTGACAAATAGTTTCATTCATGATCCAAAAGCCTTTCAGACGTTTGAAAGATAAAGCTGGCATATCTCAAGTAAGCAAAGTATAGAAACATGACCAAAACTTTTGGTTTATACAATGCATTGGGGTTTTTTCTAAAAAAAAAAAAAGGTAAACACAGTATGCATGCATAGTCTCCATGTTGAGATGCACTTGACATCATTTACTCTTGGAGATACTACAAGTTCATATATGTCTAAAAAATCTACTTAAAAGTAAGATCTATCCATTTTCAGTAACCATGAATTCTAAATCTTTGGAATTGCAGTGATAATATATTCACTGCAACATCCAGATCAGTGGTGGGTTGCTACCGGTTCGCCCTGGATCGGGCAAACTTGTAGCAGTGGTTGCAGGAGGCTCCACCCACCTGCCTGGATGCTTCTGTGCATGTGCAGAAGCATCGCACGCGCAAGTACATGTGTGCCCACAAGCAAACCAGTAGTGACGGGTTTTGAAACTCCCTCTGGTCCAGATGTATTATAACTCAAGTATAAAACACTGTTCAGTATAGAGCTCTGTAGATGAATAGGTATATGTACTCATCCATTCTTTCTATTCTCATTGCCTCTGCGTGCGAGCAGAAGTATCAACAGGTCAACGAAGAGTTCTTGAAAAGTGATCACCCTGCTATTATGCGTACAAGGCCCAGGAACACAGGATTCAGTCCTTCTAGGTCCACTGCAAGTGACAGTGTCAGTTCAAGTTCTGTCCTCTATACAGCTGTGGAGCAGAATGCAGTGGACAATGATTATATCATTCCTTTACCTGATCTGAAACCAGAGGGAGACAATAACCCCCCGGAGGCCTCTAGCAGCAGAGCAAGGTTAGAATATTTTTAACTTATATCGCCTACCATGACATTATTCCATCCCAACTGCTTGCTAGGAAAATATAATATGAAAAATATTGTTGAAAAGAATTTTAAGGCCTGCAGAATACTTCTCTTGAAGAATATATTCATTAAATAACCCCTCTAAATTATCTTCCAGAAATTTATTTCTTTTTCAAAATTAGAGCAGGTTTTCCTGAATTTTTCGGTCATCTTGCATCACTAGCTCCAAAATCAAACTGGGTAATGATGATTCTGATGCCAATGACTATGATGATAGTGACAATGATGATAATAATGAAGATGATTCATGCCGAAAAAGAAAAAGGAATTAACAAATTAGGGAATTGGTTTGGACTGGTGGCCCTATATGCAAATTCAGAAGAGGTATAAGAAAGATGCAGAAAACTATAGGTTTTATAGTGAACCACAAGAATTGGACAGGATACTACAGGGGACAGATGAAAAATTGATAAAAAAAAATTTTTTATATAACCTGGGCAAAAAAATTTGGCTATACCATAGAATTAGACAATTGGGAAAAGCTATGGGAATGAAATTATAAATTGACAATGTCAGCAGCATATAGAGAAAACTTATATAAAATGTTCTATAGATGGCACCTACCACCAGCAAGACTAACAAAAATGTTCCCAAACAGGTCACCAGAGTGTTAGAAATGTAAACAGACACAGGGAACATATTATCATATGTGGTGGATGTGTCCTTCGGCAAAAAAGTACTGGATAAGGATAAAAAAGTGGATAGAGGAAATGATAAAACAGCAAATAGATTTAAAACCAGAGCTATTTCTATTAGGCATATTGACAGGGAAATATAATTTAATAAGCCAATACTTTATATTACAATGTAATAACAGTGGCTAGTATTGTATATGCTCAAAATTGGAAAAATGGTAATATACCCTCTGAGGAAATGGTAATAAAGAAAATATTAGACTGTGCTGAGATGGATAGGTTGACAATGGAAATTAAAGATAAAGGGGAAACAGAACACTATCTAATTTGGGACGTATGGTACAATTGATTGGAGAGTAGATGCAAAGATTAGAAAAGTAACAATGAAAGACGATCAACTGACTAGAATTTAGAAATAAATATAAGTATAGTGATAGACAGAATATTTATTGTAAATATTATAGTAGAATGTTATAAAAATGTAAAATAAAATACATAGAATGATAATTATAGAGAGATTTGGGTTAGAAATATGGAAACAATAGCTATGAATATGAAATTGCTTTTAAGAGACATAATAGAATATATAATATAAAAGGAAAAAAATGTGGATGTATACCGGTATATCGCTGCTGCAAAGTTTGAAACTGTGATGTAAAATGAAGAAAACTATAATAAATATGCCCACAGCTTCTAAACTGAAAGTAGGGGCCCGATGATGACAAGTTAGAGAGCTTGTCAAAACGTTGCCAAAAAAAGAAAACTCTTAAAGTGTTGGTTAGGATTTTAGCCAGAGTTTCAAAAGACCTTACAAAGTGTTTAGTTGCGATTTTGGAGGATTTTAAGCTGGGATTTTAGCCAGGGTTTTAAGCATTTCAGCTAACAGACTTTTAATGACATGGGAAAACACCAAGAATTTTAAGGCCTGCAGAATGCCTTCTGTTGAAGAATATATCCATTAAATAACCCCTTCAAATTATCTTCTAGAAATTTATTTCTTTTTCAAAATTAGAGCAGGTTTTCCTGAATTTTTCTGTCATCTTGCATCACTGGCTCCAAAATCAAACTGGATAATGATGATTCTGATGCTAATGATTGTGATGATAGTGACAATGATGATAAAAATTAAGATGATTCATGCCATTCAACTATGTCTACCACAATTGAATGGTCCTAATTCTCACTCTTTTTCTTTCTCAATTTTAGTTCAACCCTGAATGAAGCAAACACTTCATCTACTATATCTTGTGACAGTCCTTTAGCCCCTGAGCAAGAAGAAGAACAAGCATCTGAGTCAAAATCAGATTGCTAGGGTTACCAGTGCTCTGTGTTCCTGTATATGCTAGTACTGGGGAATTCCACCCAGTGGGAAAACGTGCATATCCCCCTTCATTCAATCATATCAAAATACAGTTGCAGCTTGTCCTTCCTTCGTCTGTAACCTAAAACAGAAGCCTGGAATTATCGAAAGAGGTCTTTTCTGAGACCAGGAGTATTGGAGTAGGACCGCAGACTAAATCAGAACAATTCAAGTCAGTATTGTGTGATAATTCATTGTGGCTTCTGAATTGGGATTGTGTTTTTTTCAACCTTTAATGCAGAATTTGCTCTTCTGTCACAATATGCATTAGCTCGTCATTCACGTTTCCACCTGCTAAATCAGAATATCAGAATATGACATATTATCTTCACTTAATAGCCACAAAAATTTCTGGATGAAACGGCTCTCCCCATGACAAAAGCACGTCTCCACAAGGTCAAGCAAAAGAGTCTACTGAGTCAAATTGGGACAAATGCCTTTTGATTCTTGCAGCTTTACTTGACCATTACTCGCTTACTGGATTATCAAGTGATGCTTTTAAAAATGTATCCTTAGAAAGGATAGAAAATGGGCAGATGAACAGAAGTCCCATGCAGAAATCACTTGAGACTCAGAAAAGTCTTGTCCATTGTTTAAGATTTATAATTACTGAACTTCAAGCGCAGACATTTAAGCTGGAGCCTGCCTTTCTTCTTAAGTCTCCCACTTCTTTCATTACAGAATACAGTACAGTATTCCAAGGTAAATGCTGATTCTGCAGCTGCCCAGGCAGTAGCTGAGGACACTAGATAAAGCAGCACTTTTTGTGAAGAAAAAAAAAATACAGTGCATAGAGACTCATCTAAAGATTGAGGCAAGTCATCAAAAGGAACTCTCAATGTTACGTTTTCAGCAGACTGCCTTTTCATTGGATAAAATGAAGAGATTAAAAAGGAATGCTTGGATTTATCCAAGACCGTAAGAGGATGAAAAATGGATCAAACATTTTTCCTCTTTCTGCTTGTGCACTTTGTAAGCAAAAAGCCTCACTGCCTAATTGGCAGCTATATCTTTGGTTTATTTCAGAGGGCTATTAGTAACCGCCATTGTATTCTGTTGAATCCTAGAGGTATTCAGTTGCAACAGGTAGATCATGGAAAATGTAGCCTTTGATGGGACTTTTAACTACTAATATAAAATCCTAAGGCTGTAGGGCTGGTTGGGAATTGAAAAACTTTCCCAGGATGCAAGAAGCAATTTTATTGTGGCCAGTTAAGCTACATTGGCATGCATTTGTCATTTCCAGCAATTGGACCTGATTATCATTATTCAGTCTTTCTGAGACTGGAGACAGCACTTAATATCTTTGGGCTGCAATACCCACTGCCCAAAATACCTTCAGCATGCTCAAAAGTGGATCTACTGACTAGGCAGAAAAATCTAGGAGATTTAGGTCCCGTACCAGTTCCTATGTGCCTTACCCTACATAAATTGAAGATCTCCCACCATTCATTTAGTGCCCTATTTGCAGTAATATGACTCAATGAAGAGGATTCATTGGCTGCCATCTTGCCTTTTTTAATCCACTGACGATACCATGGTACTCCCCATTGGCTGCTACTTAGGTTTAATGAGCAGGTAGCCGAAATGCTTTTGCACATTTCATGTCTCCTTTGCTCTGCACAATGCAAAAATGTATTCCAGTTTTGCTTCACTCAGAAAGCAACCTATTATAAAAAGGCTTTTTTAAAAAAATTTCTAGTGTCCTCTTTTCTACCAGAGTTAGTTCTAAAGTGCCTCATTATCCTCTTTTTAAAAAGTATTTAGCTACTTTTGATCACATTGTATTAATAGAACAGGTATATTATATACCTATAATTAGGGTATGTGTGCGTGCGTGTGCGTGAGTATCATACAGATAGACAGGAGGGTATATATAGTGATTATTTTCCTCTGGTCGATCTATTAACAATTTTCCATGTTTGAAATAATATTCATATTTACCTCCTTAGCTTTTCTCAATGTTATATTTGTTTTTTGTTTTTTTAAGGCACAGACTATTTGTTACAAACGTTTAGTTGATGTGGCAACAATAGAGTTAGGGAATGTTTGCAGGCAAACATGCCAATTTAAAGTCCAGTGTTACAATAGCTAAAATGAATTATTCTATAAATTATGGCCAGTACTATGTCTGTCTCCTTCAAATATATTATATACTTTTTTCAATCAGCTTTCAAAATTATTTTGTGATAACATTTTCTAATTATCACCCAATTGATTATATTGTCTATTGAAAATACAAAAAGCATCAAGCCTCTAATTGTATCACAAGGTTTCTGAGAAGGGAACCCATAGTTAGATCTCTAATATGCTTTTTAGCCTTTAATAATATAGCATTGCTACAATTTACTCCTACATTCCTAAATGTTTTATTTTTATGATATATATTTTTAATTTTTAGCCTACTTTGTACAGGCAATTATAGAGTTTTTCAAATGAATCACACATTGCACATTTGTCACAAACTGATTTAAAACAAATTTATATAGAACAGTTAATCATTTCAATGGTCAAATAGTTTAGTTCCCAGGTAGGCCACCTGCCTTCAAGTGAGGCCAGGGTCTATTCTTTACATCTTTTCTTAAAATAATGAGGCAGGTCAAAAGTTAGACAGGCAGCTAACAAAATTATGGGGTGGGATGGGATATCGGTGTAGGTTTGCTTAGTTTTTTAAGAACACAGGGCCAGATACAATTCACAGCAGTATTAGCTCAGATGATTTTTTTTTAAAAAAAACTTTAACAGTTTCCTTGACAAAGAGCTTCATTTGCCTTTCAGAGCACTGAACTGAACAGTTTTTCAATTGCACTTCTTGGGGTTTAAGTGCTTTAGGTAAAATTATTTCCAGCCAAGAGGAACAACCAAGGACACTGCCAATACAGAGCACCCCACCAATATCACCATGTCATAGTGTGAAATACTAGTACATTATTTTCAGAAACATTTGTTGATCTAAGGTAAAGATTGGTTTTCTTCCATAGAAAACTGTTCTGCTGCTGCTACTGCTTCTCCTCACTCAGCTAATCTGTCAGAAAGAAAACTGATAAGAAATCTCCCTTCCCTAACTCCAAATTATTAGATGCTATGCTTTTTTTCAGACGCTTCCATTCATTCCAATTTGCTAGGTCTCCTATCCCAAATAACACCAAGCCCTCCCAGTTCTAGCTTGTCCTCCTGAAGTTAGATGAATGAGCAATGTTGAGTCCTTCACATTGGCTAGATGGAGAGGAGAAAGCAAGAGTCGATTAACCAAAGGGCCTTTATGCTATCGTGAATTTAATAGCCATAATTTGACCTACGATAATATAATATTTTTAAACAGAAATCATTCACTACGGTACTTTTATATTGCTGATAACTGGCTTGTTTGGTTATTAGGTTTGTTTGAGAGTTTGTTTTATATGTTTGCTTGTTTTGATAATATTAAGAAGAGTGAATCAAAACCAACAGTTTCTGTCTTGAATGAAACATGATAAACCTGGAACGTCTATAAATTTTTGCAAACTTGGTTTCATCTTTAATTTTCCATCTTTCTACGTTTTAACCTACAATTGTTGCAATATAGCTCATATATAAATACATATGTTTCTACATCCAGCAACCACTATTATCCAGATTTCATAAAAATATTGTCACATCAGTGTTATTTTCAAAATAAATAACATTTTTCTTAATGATGCATAGACAATTTTTATTATTTGTCTTTCCTTTTCCTTTGGATTGTATTGGTTATATTCACTGGAAGAAATTGGATAGGGTAGAGTTTTGCTTGTATTGCATAATCTAGTGTACAGCAGACTATTGACAAAAATGCTAGGCATTGTCCAATTTCCCTAAAGCTTTTATGTAGGTTAAAGCATGGGGAATACAATGCAATTCATTGTTCTTATGGAAGTTGGCTGGTTATTGGCATTTAAAGCCTTGATCCTGCAAAGTAAGTAAGCCTATCAACAGCATTTTGAATTCTAAATCAAGCAAGTGTTTGAGGAGATCAGGAGGGATTGGAAAATTAATCTCTTCGCTTTGGTTTATTCATTATTATAGATGTCTTAAACAAAGTTGGAATCCTTTCTCAATTCACATTATTCACATTATTCAGCAACTTACTCATTCCAAACTGAAATTTCTTTTCCACCTTAGAATTAAATCAGAGAAGTATAATTTCATCAGCATGAAGATCCTTTGAACAAGTCTCAATAATTTTTTTGGAGCTGATTCTCATATTACTCTACAATGAGCACAGGGGAAAAAGGACCAAAGCAAGGGGTTTATAATAGCCATTGTCAGATAAAATTCTGAAGAAGCAGTCTATAAATCATCGATCATCGTCTCTGCATGTTCATCTTTGTCTGTAATGTTTTAAACTATAGTGGCGTACATTTCCTTCCTGCTTTGATAATATGTTTTACAATTCTAAATAAAGGAAGTTGAGATTAAATATGGATTCAGAAGATTTAGGCCAAGATGGGAAAGTACAGAGAATGTAACCAAGCCAACATATTTTGTTCATGTTTTCTAGTGAGAAATCATACCAATAATTGATTCTATATGCATTTATTCTGGCCTTTGTATTTTACTTCTTGAAGTTTTCATACAAATTTCAATCACTTAAATTACTGAATAATCTAGATTATCATTCCATGAAGCCATCTTTCACTTAGTATATCTTCCTCTTTTTTTAAAAAAAAATCTTGAATATTGCTTTAGTTTTTTCTCTGATAGTCTAACTTAGAAATTTGCACAGTTCCCATTTTTTTCAAAATTTTGTCACAAGATCCTTCACAGAGATAGTTTAATATGTGCAAAAAGAAAAATTCAGCAAGAAGTCAATCAAGTTCACAGAACCAAAAGTCAAAAGTAGAATAAGCGTTAAGATGCACTTTCTTAGTGCATGCCATGTTTTATTGACTGTAGACTAGACAATGGAAATAAATATTAGGTGCTTTTTGTCTATATGAAGTGGCACTGTTCCTTTTCAGAATACTTCAATATGTTTAAAACCAGGGGTGGGCTGCTGGGAGTTTGCAGGGGTTTGGGAGAACCTCTAGCTAAGATTATGTGCAATTCGGAGAACCCCCAAATCCCACTCCTGGCTGGCCCTGCCCCTCCCAGGAGTCTCCACGTGGCCTGTTTTGAATGCAGGTAAGTGCAGGGTGCTTGGCAGCTCAGGGAGGGTGAAAAACAGGCCTATCGGAAGTTCAGGAAGGTCAGAAACAGGCCCATTTCGGGCCTCCAGAGGGCCTCCGGAGCCTGGGGAGGCCATTTTTGCCTTCTCAGAGGCTTGAGGAAAGCCTCTGGAGCCGAGGGAGGGCAAAAATGCCCACCACCCCGCCGTGGTGCAGGACACTGACTAGGCCATGGCCACCATGGCCACGTCCACCCAGCAACCAGGCAAAGAACCGCTTGCTTTGATTTTTGAAGCCCAACCCTGTTTAAAACCAGTAGAGAAATGCAAACAACATTTTACACAAAGCTGCCAATATGATCAAAATGTATCTTATGGAGCATATATGAACTGAATGATGGTACTAAATGCAGTGAAATATCATTAGTACATTAGAACCAAACCATTATACATTGCATACAACAGTCCAGTTTTCCATTCTTTATGGAGTCATGGAAGGGTTTAGCTTTCCCCATGGCTGGAGAATAGGTTGACCTGTCTGTCATTTGCATAGCGGGAGCCCTTGAAATTCCAGAGCCAACTAAGGAGGAAGAACACAAGTCAGAATAATTTCAGGTAAGAATTGGAGGGTAAAAATGGTAGTACCCCGTGTATATTTCCACAAATTTCTTCATCCAAGCAGTATGAATAGTACAGCCCTGAAGTCCTGGCTTTGCCAGCAGGACTGGGGAACCCATTGTGGGATAGAGGAGCCCATGAAATGGCACATCTGACTTTGCGTCACTGGTGGGAATGGGGGGATTGTTTTTTTTTAATTTATTTTATTTTTTATGCTGTGTTTTTACTGCTTGTAAGTGCCTAGAGTCACTGTGAGCAAGTAGGTGGCCATATTAATTTCCCAATTAAATAAAAATGTGGCTTGTATCCCATTTTCCTTTCAAGCATTGCTTTTTAGCATTCTTGGAAGTCTTCCATACAAAGAGGTAAACCAATTCCAAATGACAACCATCTTTCATATCCTCATGACATGCCGGGCATCTAGAAAGATTCGTGTGCTGGACTAATTTAGAACTGAATGAGCCCCTGGCTCCGGAGAAAATGCTGTAGGACAAAAGCATCTTTGCTTCTGTGGTCACCCCCTGGCAGAAGAAATTCTGGCTCCATGAGATATTCTCCCCTAGGAGTGAGGAGCCATAGAAGCGAAAGGGCTTCTCCTCTGGGGTGTTCTTAGAGGTTGTTTTCTTACATAATAGCCATATGTTAGTGGCCATATTTTAGTTTTCTCCCATTGGCTAGGTAGAGAGAATACTGGTAGTTCAAGGAGAGGAAGATGAGTATTACACAGCTGCCTAGCAAAATTCTTAAAAGACGGGGAACAAATGAAGAGTTGGACAAATGAAGCAGTTGTGTAGAAAGCATCTTAGTCAAGTCAGCCAAACCAGGCACTCTTATAAAGGGAAGTCACACTCAGTTCTCCTGAACTAGATTTATGCATTAAGCACTACCCCAAGTTTTTTTTAAAAAAATTGGTTGAAAAAGTAGGGTTTTTTTCTTACAGGATCTGACAGTTTGAGCAAGGAATACATTTTTGTTTTCTTTCTTATAGTCTTCCCCTAAATGCTGATGGAGTTGAAAGATAAAAGGAAAACTGATTAAGGTACAAATACGTAATATTAAACTGTACATAAGACTTTCATTAAGTCACATTTTTTGTCAGCAAGGTACCATTTTTACGTTGTAAACTTTTTGAATGTTTTTAAAATTAAAGGAGATTTTCTTTAAAACTGTTGTTTGTGATCCTTCTTGCTCATCCTTAGAACTGTGGGTTAACATTTCTCATAGTTTTTTCTGCACATAAAGGTAACACTGTTAGCAGAAAATGTTAATATGCTTAGTGTAATCCCAGGGCACAGAGAAAGAGCTTGGTTGTGGCACCAAGAGGAGTGAGAGAGGCAGCTATAGCAAGAGGATAAACTAAAGGAGATGGTGGGAGCAGGTGACAAATGGATAGCTCTAGTTATTGAACAGATGACAGATCGTTGGGATGAATAGAAGGTAAGTCTGGAACTCCACCAATTGATTTACTTGCAATACCTTCACATTAATGGTGTATTAAAATAGTTCTGTCAACCTAGGTCCCCTCCAAATATGTGCATTGCAGTTCTCACAATTCCCTAGCCAGTAAGACTAGCAGATCCATACCTCTAAAAGTCTCCAGGCTAGAACAGGCTAGTAGCTAGTACACAATGGACAGTCTAACATGAGCAAACCTAACTAAGTCGAACCTCCACCTTTAGCTTTCATTCACTAATACTGAACTCCAGAGCTGTTTCCTGCATGAGTTTAAGGACATTCTTCATACTGGTCATTGAAATCTGTGAAGCACCTTCATTACAACATTAAATAATTCTATACCTTCAACTAGGGATGAAAGTGTGCTAAATTCTGAATCTTTGGACATAATGTGTTAATTGATATGTTTGTCAACAAATGAAATTAATATTGTTCCAGAAATGTTATTTTGTACTTGGAGCTCTCTGAGCTTTGTTGTCTGCTTTCAGATGATATTCCTTGTCAGGTAATGAAACATCAGTACTAGTGAAGTTTATTTCCAGTTTATATACAGAAGCTTGTGCCATCAATAGCAAGTTATTGAGCATGCGCAAGATGGCGGTGGCCGTTTGAGACGCGCAATGGGGCCGGGGGCTTTTGACTGGCAGCGGGGGCAATGAGGGCCAACTCTTACCATCAT
>JANHZT010002051.1:23215-33496 GCA_032468215.1 Stegonotus admiraltiensis | reverse complement strand
AATAGAATAGAATAGAATAGAATAGAATAGAATTCTTTGTTGGCCAAGTGTGATTGGACACACAAGGAATTTGTCTTAGCTGTATATGCTCTCAGTGTACATAAGGAGAATAAAATACATTCATCAAGAATAAAAAGATACAACACTTTATGATAGTCAAGGTTACTAATAAGCTATGATATCGTACTAGGAAACAAATAAAAAACAATATAATTGAAAGATAGAAGCAACATGGTTATAGTAATAAGTAGGAAGAGATAGATACTAGTAAGGAAGAAAATAATAATAATAATACATTCTTAGTAAATTATTTGACAGTGTGTGTGGGAATTAGTTGTTAAGCAGAGTGATGGCATTCAGGAAAAAACTCTCCTTGTGTCTAGTTGTTTTGGTGTGCAGCGCCCTATAGCATCTTTTTGTGGGTAGAAGTTGTAAAATGATATAAATCACAGCTTGGGTACGCTATGTAGATAAATATATAAATAACGTAACATTGACCTCAAGGCCAGAGTAAATTAATTTTAATTAATTTAAATTGAATTTACCTTTTTCAAAATAACACATTTCAGACTCTGAAGTATGCTTGTATTTCTCTTTCTCTCCTCCTTCATATCATGTGAAGGATTATAAAAACTTGTCCTGCCCCAGAGAAGAGGAAGACAGTGGATGTGAGCCTGCCAGCTACTTTGAAGAATCCTGTGAGTCAGGAGAAGTGGAGCAACCCCTTCTTAACAGCAACAATTATCAGTTTTGCTAGGGTGTGTGTTCTGGGCCTTCTGGATGATGAAATACCAACTGAACTTGGGCTTGGATTTCATGCAACCCCATCCCTTTTTGAGGCTTTTTGCATCAGAAAAACAAGACAGTCATACGTAAGTCACAGACTGGGATCATGCCTTGCACTGACAGCAGATTCCTACATTCTCCATTCTATCTGATTCGCTGGAAGACATCGCCTTTGGCGGTAGGAGGGAGTGTTAAAGATAAGGAGGATTGTGGGAAGATTTCTCGAGACACGCTGCATTCATCTCATCCTTGAAACAACCTCCAAACCTGGAAAAAGAATCAAAATTGTACCATGTCACTGAGTTTTGGCATGGGTTGAAAGGATGGGCCAAATGTTGTCCACCTATCATAGAGAAGAAAATTGCTGGGTCTATAAGAAAATTAATCTAATTCTCCTACACTTTGTTTTTTAAGCTTCAAGAAGTGAAGCTTCTCTATTTTTCTCTCATTTGGAGTTACCATTTCAGAACATGCGAATTACTTGGCATTAATTGTTTTGCTATTTGAATATTATTACTGAAAGAAGGGAATATAAGCCACTTACTGTCCCTCTGTATTGAACTGGCATAAAACCCCCAATAAATTAATTACAGGTAGACCTCGATTTACGATCACGATTGAGTCCAGAATTTATGTTGCTAAGTGAGAAATTTGTTAAGTGAGCTTTGCCCCATTTTACGACTTTTCTTGCCACATTTGCTAAGTGAACCACTGCAGTTGTTAAATTAGTAATACCGTTGTTAAGTGAATCTGGCTTTCCCCACTGTCTTTGCTTTGCTTGTCAGAAGGTCGCAAAAGGAGATCACATGACTCTGGAACACTGCAACCGTCATAACTATGAACCAGTTGTCAAGCATCCAAATGTAAATCATGTGACCATGGGGATGCCGTAATGGTCATAAATGTGAAAAATGGTCATGTCACTTTTTTCAGCACTGTTGTAACTTTGAATGGTCACTAAATGAACTCTTGTAAGTCGAGGACTACCTGTACTATGATTTTCAGTAAAAAACAGTCTGTTAGCTAAGATTAGATTTAGATATAGGTTCACTTATTATTAATGAATACTTTATAATATAACCTTACATATGTTTATTTCAAATCAAAGACTATTAAATGAAATCAAACTTATTTCCAGATGAATGTATTAAGATCATTGCCTTTACATTTACTGATTTTCAATGTTTATCTATTAGATGGGAATAAAGAATAAGTGTAAATTACTTTGGGTCATATCTTTTTGACCCTAGAAATTTTTTTTAAAAATCTGTATTAATGTGGTTGGGAATGGGGTGTAATCTCAGACATGGAAGATAGCTAGCCTACCATAAATAGATGTAATTTCTCCTCCAGAAATGCAGATTTTATTCCTGTCTGTTAAGAACATTTTGAACAGTGTTACAAAGTATTACAAAGACAAAATAAAAATCCCACCGGACTGCCATCTCCAACTTAATCTAGGCTGGATCTAGGCCTCCTCTCATCCTTGAGATCAAGTTTCATTTTAGAAAGGAATTGTGTGAAAAGATAGAGGAAGATAGAAGAAAGGGCATTACTCCATTTTGGCTGTGGCTTTGTCCACAATTAATTTCTAGCCTGTACAAGAGTGAACTTTTCTCATGAGTTAGCAGTCCTTCTTGGTTAAAAAAAAACACTGTTGTTTCCAGGTTAGAAATAGAATACCAAGAATTTGATGAAGTAGAATTGTTGCTGTTGATCTTTCTAATCTTTTTGGGATTACCCATATCTGGTATGCAAAAAAAAAACAAAAAACCCACTAGCAATTACTCTATTAAATGAATCATGTGCAATGCCAAGAGTTTATATTGCTGAGTAAGGCGAGGACTTATTATTCAGTGGATGGTTTACTGTTCCTCACTATACTATTACCACCTCATTTTTCACTCCTCTTTTGCCTAGCCTAAACCTCATAATATACACAACTACATCTGCAGCAATAGGGGGCACTGAGGTTTAAAGGGTACATTTAAAAATGAGATTGAAAGTATTGTTGTAGCTCACATCATCTAAGGAGCCTCTAACACCAGAATAAAGTTCTGGGAAATTTTGAAATTAAGCTAGTATTGTACATATGCAATAAACTTTAGAATAATTGGTAAAATGGAAACTTTACTTTTCCTCTAGTTTCCGTTTTATCAATTATTCTAGAGTTTAACACGTTACAATACTAGCTTCATTTGACTACTAGCTTAGTCTGGAAAATACCGCCCATCTCTTGATGGACAGTTTATCTGATGGGATGATGCCACTCAGTCCTCCCACCAGGTGTAAGGAGAATGTAATCCTTCACATAATGCTGAATTAGAATAATGTGAGTGCAGTAATAGTAGTAGTACCTGAAATTGTAGCTCAGTGAAACGATAGAACTGTACACTTTTGAGTTAAGAGGATGAAGCTACATTCTATCTTCATATTAGATTATTAACACTTTTGAGTTAAGAGGATGAAGCTACATTCTATCTTCATATTAGATTATTGTATTAACGTATTAGTCAGTAGGCAGCATTTGAAGTCTTAATTGGAACCTCAGTTACACAACACAGCTGCTGTTACGAACTGGAAGTGGTCATAAGAATCCTCTTGCCACTTCAATGCTACCGAACTACCATTCCATTTCTGAATACCATTTAATGTGTTAATGTTTCTTTTCAAAGAGCTCAGCAGGAACAGAAGCTTACATGGCAAAATTGTAATATTATTTGAGTCAGGCTTTCTAGCATATTATATAGTCTTTATTATTATGTAGGATTTTATCACTATCATTCCTTATTCTGTGATTAAACTGATCTTTTAGTTTCTTGTATTTATCTGCCCTTTGCATTACCGGGAAAAAGTATAATTAAAGAGTATTCTGTAAACTCAAGAGGGGAAGCAAACTACTGGCAACATAAGACTACTGACGTTAGGTATTTTTTCCAAGCTATTTTTATAAATAAAGGATTTAAAAAATATCCTATTAGAGGACAAATGGGCAATTGGTGTGGGACATTTAACAAGTATTTGTTTTTGTAGCATGCATTACACACGGTATACCTGAAACACTGTGGCAATTGTACGTATTGTAGTTCATATGCAGAAGTTACTAGGACAGATGTTTTACTGTCTTTGAGCTGCACTTCTATTTGAGGAGGCTGTGCAAAGCATCACTCTTTAGAATTGTTAAAGCAGAACAATTGTTTATAAAGTCCATAAAATTGTTTACAATTTTTTTTGTAAATTGTTTATAAAGTCCATGCATTCTCTATCTATTTAAAAAGAGGTTTTCCTACATTGCAATCTCTTTCAGTTAGCACAGTCCTGTTTATTTCCCACAGTGAAGGCTTTAAACTTGTAGTAGATCCGAACAGCTCCAAATAACTGGAACAATTTACCCACTGTTTAATAATTGCTCTGTTTAATAATTTTTAGACAGGTTTTATGTAAAAGATTATTTACTTTGCTAAGCAGTCACCCCTGAAGCTCACACAAATGAAATATTCATGATGCTTAGCCACAATTGTCTTATGTAAATTACAAAATCCACTGATAGAGTTACACGGGGAACATGCTTTTTTAACTGCACAAAACTCCAGCTAACAGAGATTACTCGTGCTCACCAGATCATTATTAAAAAAAGTTAACTGCTGTTTCAAACATCTTAATGTAACAATTGCATAAATGTGAATTTATTTGTAATTCAACTATCATGAAAAATAAATCAATTTGATCAAGTAACTTGCAGTCTTTTTTTCAATTTATTTTTTCCCTGTGTAAACTTATGACTTTACAAGGCTGATTTTTACAAATTCCCAATAGTAAATACCAGATTATATTAATTGCAGCACTAGTTATGTTAATTAAGTTAATCATGTTAAGAAACAAAGTCCAGCAACTTAATTGTCTGATTCTACAAACTCTTGTATAATATAACTCTGTTTAATATGGCTACTAAGACCTGGGGGAGGAGGGAAAGAGAAAGCCACCATTTTTAGTTTTGTGATGGAACTTTTATAATGTTTGGTGATATGAGAAAGTTTTGTATTGTTATTTGTTTACCTGTTAGCCACCCAGAGTTATTTTATATAACACGAGCAGCCATACAGATCCTTTACATAAATAACCAAGCATATAGAAAGCATTATTCTAGCCTGAATGTTGAAGCACTGGTATAGCCCCCTCTGCTGTTTGAGCAGTGAGAAGGGAAATACCGGTAGTTCAGTACTACAAGAGTGGAATGATTAATAGGTGAAACTCAGAAAATGGTTTCTTTAGTTTAGAAACCACTGAAATTAATAATACTATTTCAGATAGACACAATAAAACAAAACCATAGATTAAAAGCACATTTAATTTTTTGAATGAGAGAAAAAATAGAAGCATAAGCAGTATGCACAGTCTGCTAAACTAGATCTGCAAATCATTTGTGGAGTGTATTAACCTGTCATAATAAATGAGATTTGCAAAATCTAATTGAATATTAAAAATAGATACAAATCATCCATATTCTGGTTTTATCCTTCATAACGTCTAAATGAGCTCAGATTATAAAGTTAAGAAAACAAAACGTGTTTATGCTGGCTCGAATTACCCAAACGTTAAGTGTTATAACGAAAACAATTTAAATTCAGCACCAATGGATTCTATAGGGTTGTTTTCAAAGACAATGAAGTATTAATACTGTTTCAATACATCTAAAATTAATATTTTCCATGCAAACATTTGATAAAGAAGCACTTCCACCATATGGATTGGTAACTCTATTCTTTAGCAACCAGAATGAGGCGTCTTTCCCCACAACTTTCAAATTCCTGAAGCTACAAAATAAGGAAAACTCATTTGTCCAAATAGTTTTACTCTCCAACACAGGAAGAGATAATTTATTAAAGTTTACCACTGACTTAAAAACTGTATTTCATAAATTAGCATTTTAAACAGCAAGTCATAAGTTTTGCTCAGAACTTTAATAAATTTTTTGTTGGTTTTTTTTACAGCACAGTACACACTAGAACTCTTCACAGAAGAGAGTTTTAAATCCACACCACAAATCTGAAGAAAACATAGTGGATAAATTTACCTCAGTCAGGAAATGTTTCCCCACATTTCAGTGGTAGCAGAATTTTTTTTTTTACTTTGTAAATTTATGGATGGCTAAGAATGAACACAAATCAGTGAACAGTGTAGAGCTTACACATCATGGCTCAGCACATTACACAGGAAAAACAATATAATAATAATTGACTATGACAGTATGAACTCATACAAGTCAGATTTATAACACTGGAATAGTGGAGTATGTAGTGGTTTCCAAGTGGCCCTTAAAGGTAAGTGTTATGTTGCATGCCTAACAATTTTAGCCATAGAAATAATTAGAAAAAACATCAGATTGTATTCATGGAACCCAACCATTATTCTACAAATACCTTTAGTAGCATCTGTGGTCAGAGGAATAAACAATCAATTAAGTCCATTAACTGGATTATAAAGTAAAGTGCCTGAATTTCCCCGCCTGACCATTAGCCCACATCCTTTATCTAAAACATATAAACCCCTGAAGAACCTTTGAAATAACCATGCTAGTCAGGACAATGATGCTTCTAGCAGCTTATAACTTAATATGCAAGCCAGTTTAGCTTTCAACCATTAAATAATGTATGGTTTTCTCAGACTGACGCAGAACAAGCTGAAGAAGCAGATAAATTCTCAAGCCTCCAATGCCAAGTCAAAGTTCAAGTCTTTTCAGAATAGAAACTTAAAGAGCTAGGTTCCAAATATTCTTCAATCTATGATAGCCACTTCAGAATATTGGAGCAATCATACATGTTTTACGCTGGGTTTTTTTCCCACTTTTGTGCATTTCCAGCAACATGCACACTTTTTAAAAAAGTGATGTTCTGCGTATGTATTTTATTTCTCTTGTCAGCAATAGAAAATTCTTCTGTCTTTGAACAATTATCCTGGGTTGCTTCTAGGTTTACCCAGCCTTTTGTAAAGAGAAATTTGTTCTTCAATAGCAATCTGTCTCTAGATCAGAAGCCCTATCAATAGGCCATGACTCTTAGCTTAACATAGTCCTGTGCTGGACTGGAACTTTCTATGACAAACTGCTTAGCTATTATGTATGATTCAGGGATGATCATCTCACAATACATTAGACGACACCTTCTTCTTCTTGTATCTCATCTTCATCCATTTCTGTCTTGATCTGGGCAACACCGAGACGATATAGATTGTCCCGGATTACAACCTCACCAGGTTGGCAGCTTTGAACAATTTCATGGATCTGCCTGTTCACAACCTCACGACTGGAGAGGAAATCTATCAAACGATTGTAAAGATAATAGTGGGTTGCACTGTCAAATGCTATAGGGTTTTGGCGGACATTATTGGTTTTGCTGTCGTTGATGGCTGTAATTATAGCACTGTAGGGCTCCAATTCCCGGCACAAAGAGAGGGAACGGTGTCGAGCCAGTGGATCACTTTGAGTCTTCTGCTCTGTCCCAGTGTGAACTACAAAGCGAGATGTTGATTTAGTGATTGGATGCTCAACAGAATGTTCATCAGTGGTTGTATCCACATTGTAGTGCCTGTCAAGGAGTTCTGGGCAGGACACATACTGACGGAGGGGAAACAAGCAAGACAAAAGTGATGTATGTATTAGAAAATTGTATTTATAGTCTTCAAAGTTGGCTTAGCAATAAGAAAAATATGAACATAATTCAAAATAATCCAATAGAGAGCACAATAGATTTGAACTCAAGTTCAAAACTGGTGGCTGAAAGCTGTTTGAATAACCTGTACATTCTCATACCATGCGTACTTCTATAAAATTCAACTGACCATTCCTAAGGAGGATATTTCAACCAATCAGCCAAGAACACATGATGATGACATAAATACACATCTTGAATATATGAATTAAATGATATAATTATTAAAATTTGGAATTATATTTATTTTGCAAAGTACATTGAAAAAGAAAGGGGCAGTGACCCCAAATTTTCAGATAGAAGAAGGCACTGTAATGATCATCCCTAAAAATATTCGTTCAAGCTTAGTGATTTAGGAAAACATATCAGCCTGCCTTTCTCATTCTTAACAATATATTAAATTTTGAGAATCAATACAGATCCATTCTTGGTGTCAGGAAAGGTGATATGTTTTTCATTCTTTGGCTGATTTAAAAAATGAACTTAAGAGGGAGACAATAGATAAAATCCTTGCTTATTCCAATACTGTGTTCTAAATAAATGGGACTAAGTACTGTCGAAGGAGCTATATAGATCATCTAATAGCATAACTTTTAGAGAATATCATTTAGAGAATTATTATCAACAGATTTATATAAGCCATGATTTTGTAAAAGAACAGAAAAACTATGACTAGACATATCTGGAATAGATAACTATTCCAGATATGTCGAAGTATCAGTAAGGAGCTTAATCTTCAAAGAAATACATGGCAACTAACCCTTAAAGGCTCCATAGGGTCAGAGAAGCAACCCTGGTTTCTTCCCCACATCTGAGCAGTCAAGTCAGGATAACAGATATCTGCACACAATGCTATGGAAGTTGCCATATCTACTACATAGACTGGTGGCCAGTGACGTGAGGAAGTTAGTAGATCCACATGGTCTCTGGGGCTTTCTCCTCTGACAATATATTTTGAACCACACACAACCTGTAAAGAAAAAAAGATGAAGAAAGATTATAGAACTATAAAAGACATGCACAACTGTAAAGAAAAAAAGATGAAGAACGACAAAAGAACCTGGGGACAAACCCTCACTCAGTTTCCGAAGGTAAACCTGGTAATTTACACTTGTAATTCAAACTTTAGAATGCTCAATGTAATTTTCATCACATAGAAGCTTATTCCTTTACACGTTGTAAAAACTATACTAATACAACTTACAAATAATGTTTTTCTAGGCAAGCATCAAATTATATCAAAATACTATTAATATCAAATAGGGATAGAAGAGAAGAAAAAAGGCATCTTATGTGATCCATTATTACCAGTAGTGGGTTCCAATTTCGTTCGCTACCGGTTTGCTTGTGGGCGCGGGTGCACGTGATGCTTCTCGCATGTGCAGAAGTTTCTGCGCATGCGCAGAGACATCCGGGCAGGTGGGCAGAGCCTCCCCCCACTGCTGCTACTGGTTCACCGGATCTGGGGCAAACCAGTAACAACTCACCACTGATTATTACACTAAAGTACTTGGCTAAAACAGAAAATATATGATTTATTAAAATACATTCATATTTTATACTTTTAAGCTTTTATATATTCAGGTAGAAGGATGTGACGGGAGCAAGGATAGAATGGTAAAATGACAATACAATGAATGTCAGTTTTAAACTAGATTTAGTTAATTTTCTTTTTTCTTTTCTCTTCTCTCCAGACTTAGTTATTTTGCTTACTTGTAACACTGTTCACTCCTGGAACAACACAAAAGTATGTGTCCATGCCTGTTTCACCATCCTTAAAAGTACATTTTCTACTATAGGAATCATCCATACCTATTCTGGAATGACATATTAGTAAGAGATGGGCACTAAGTAGAAAATGTGATTTGTTTCAAATTCAGATTAAAACAACCCCATTCAACATATTCATTAAAACACGTGAAATTGATTTTGTTTCATTTAACTCAAGTGGCTTCCAGGGTATTTGTTTCTCTCTCTCTCTTTTATTTTTGAGCATAGAAAACACTGGGACCTTGAGAGCAGCAGTTGCTATTACTTTGTTTTATATTTCAGGGTCAAAAAAGAAGGGTGGTAGTAGCCCATACTGAATGAAAATTACCTACCAAATCACAGAAAATTCAATCAAGGAAACCTTTTTAAGAAAATTGAAAACCTTCAAGTAAAATCCCAAAAGAAACAATGAGAAAACAAATGTGCAATCTTGTAATTTCTTTACAAGACAAACAGCAATTAAACTTAACAACATGCCTTTCCATTATCATCTCTCTCCTGCAAGTATTTACCAATGTAAACACTTATTCTTAAAATCTGATTCTTTAAAAAAAAACCATTAACCAATTATTTCTTTTCTTTTTCTTGCAGCCTTCCTGTTAGGCCCAAACCCAAGGAAGCAATTGGCATTCTTCCTGATATATGTAGTCTTAGAAGCATTAGCAACATATGTGTGAAGCAAGAGTGTGAAGTATCCCTTTGCATTACCTACCCACCAAAATAGATTTTGTGAACCCACCCATCTATCCCCATTAACTCTTAACTTCTGGATATCGAAGTTTTTATTAAAATGCCACAATGACTATAGGGCAGAAAGCAGTTATGCAGCTGTGTTCAGCATTCTGCCTGGCTATATGCACAGTTCCATTTTTCTGTTTCATACTTTATCTAAGGGACCTAAAGGCCCTAGGAATGGACATTAACAACTGAGAAAACTTGACCTCCGATCATTCAGCTTGGAGGCTAAAGACACAGCATGGCCTTCTCCAATTCGAAGAGACACTTGTTCGGCAGGCTG
>JANHZT010002050.1:557763-583296 GCA_032468215.1 Stegonotus admiraltiensis | reverse complement strand
TATCTCATATATTAGTTTCACCTTTTAAGTTGCATTACTGAAATAAATGAACTTTTGCATGATATTCTAATTTTTCAGTTTCACCTGTATGTGAAAATGGATAACAATTTCAGTATTTTGAATACAGGTAGTTCTCGACTTATGACCAAGCGATTAGTGACCATTCAAAATTATCATAGATCTACTTGTGGGATACTTACAATCCAAAATCAATGATCTAATGATTGCCCCCTGTGGTCATGTGACCATACTTCAATCGCTTGGAAACTGAGCATTTGCAGCATCCCGCATTTTATGCTGGTTTTGCCAAAAACTGGTATTTATTTTAGATTTTTTACAAAACTGGCCCATAATAGGCCACAGCTCAGCTTAACAACTTCAGCATTAATGACCATCACAAAATAGGGCATAAGATTGAGTTGTTCACATGGATGGCCTGATTTATGAACTTCACAAGTTATGACTGTAATGGGTAGTCCCTATTATGGTCTTAAGGATTGTCTTTAATTAAACAAATCTGGAAAAAACATTTTAGTTTTTCAATTTAACAAAAAATGATAGGAGATGCCATGTCTACAATATTTCAGTTGATTGTAGATCTGTGGACAAGGGACTATGGTTAGATTCTATTAACAGACTTTAAACCATTGTCACTTTATAATTCATTTTCTATAATCAATTTCAAGCACCAGGAACTGTTAATTGTCATGTCAAGTCTTTATTGCATTCTTTTACCTGAATTTGATTAAACTTTGTCTGTTTCTATTGAGTAATCAAATAACCACTGATTTTGGCAGCTCTCCTAGAATTTTAGTATCTATCTCACACAAGCTTCTGTGAGCATTATATTCAGGTACATAAATAACTAGTTGAAGTTAAAAAGGAAGAGCAAAAGTTGGAAGGCAAATAAAAAAAAAGCTTTCATTATCTCAACAAACAAAGAAAAACAGCTGCTGGCAAATGAATCAGCAAACAGAATATTCCTCTCTTTTTTTGAGGTGAATCATCTGCATGTCCATAATGAACATTAATTATTTACCTGTAGTATGTTTGAGCCCTTTTTTTTGTCTTTCCACCAGACTAGTCATTATACTCATATATATCAGATGTATCAGATCTTCTCTTGCCTCAAGGAAGGGAGGCTACAGTGTGTGGGGAGCAATGATGAAAAGTGGATAGAGCATATGGACAAGGCTGGTAGTGGTATTATCTGTTTGTTTCCTAGGTCTTCAGTAATAGAAACTATGTTTTATTTAACTTTCACAGGGCCTGAGAGCACTCCTTTACCTTTTTAACTAATTTCTAATAGATTTTAATAAATCTTCCCTCCTTTTAAATTCTAAATTTTCTAATTTTTAATATGCTGTTTTTATATTTTAACATTTTATTGTACACCACATAGAGTCCCTCCCTGAGAGAGATGGGAAGTTCAAAAATGTAATAAATAAGTGAATAAGTAAATAAAAATAATTCATAGAGACTATTCAGGAGAATACAGTTGTCAGGTATCAAAGGGCCACTGAGAGATTGAGCAGAATCAACATTGCTTCATCAAAAAAGAAAAAGGAGTGCAGTAGACTGCCGGTTGGTGTCGTGGTGACCCAGATGGTTAAAATAGCGGGGCTCTAAGGAGCCCCGTGAAAACCCCATCTGCTATGCTGCTGCCGGCAGGTCTATGGACCTACCCTGTCCTGGAGGGACAGGGGCTAAGAGAGGGACCCCTCGGTTGGCCAAGAGGAACGGGCAGGTTCCTCGGGGCTGGAGGATTACCCTCTGCATCAGCAGTGGCTGAGCGGCAGCCATGGCGGCTGCCTTGAGGCTGTGACAACTGGGAAAAGTGATGCACAGGAGGAAGAAGCGAAGAAATAGAGCAAACTGTTTGGAAGCTGGGTAAGTGATTTAACCCAGGTGCAGGTGGGAACAGTGCTTAAAAATGGATTTTAACAAGACAGCCCCTAGCCTTAAACAGTGGCTACAGACTGTGGGGGCAAGAAGATTAGATAAGCTATTTGCAGGAGGAAGAGACCCATTTATGAACTACCTTTATTATTGAATGTCGTGGAATGGCTGTTAGTTGGAAATTGTAAAACTTTGAAACTCTTTGTTACTGAAATGGATGACTTTTGGAGAGACAAACAGGGAAGAGGCATTAAGCAGAAACCTTTTGAAGCAACCGGGAAAGCCTAGCGGAGAATTACAGATTGGCTAAAATGGAGGCATGTCGTGGAGAAGTGGAAGTTTAAACTTGTTGATTGCTTTCAGTCTAATTCAGACACAATGTATCTTGTTACCTAAGCTGATTTATTATGAAAACAACCAAGGAGGTCCAACTATGGGGATTTCTAATCTGTTTATTGATGGTATTAAGGAAAGAAAGAAGAAATAAGATGGAACAATTTAAACTGACTAAGCAGACATGGCAGAGGAAGCTAAAATGGTTGCCTGTTAAGAAGAAATGAAAGTGTAAATTGTGGACTACTTGCTACTTAAAGGAGAAACTTTGACTCTTGCTTCCTCAGTTGGATTATTTTGAAGGAAAACTAAAGAGGTTTGATTTTAGATGTACTTAATCCATCTCTGGACTACTTATGGACAGTTGGAAAGAAGGAATTAATTGGACAATTAAAACTGTTGATTAATGGCGAGGCAACAAAAGGGAAGGGTGTAGAAATGGAAGAGGTCATGATAATACCATATAGGGAACACAAAAGAACTAAATCCTTTAGTCTTTATAACCTTACTGACATTGGAATTGAAAAGAAAAAGAAAAGTCTGGACAGATTGGAGAAAGGGAAAAACTGGAATATATTGGGTAGCAAGACAAAAAATACTATAGCCTGATTAAAATGGATGTAAATGCTTTTTATGTAATTGATGTGCAGCTGGCCACTCTTGACTTCCAGGTAGTACGCCACTGTTTTCAATTGCCAAAGTAGGCAATGTAGAATAAAGGCATGGACTAGGCCAAGAGAAAAACTACATAGGATTTAATTTAATTTTAAATTAACTAAATACATTTAAATATAATATCTATTATTCAGTAATAAAACTATTGGAGATTGCATGCAGTCTCAAGCCTGTTTGTATAACTCTGTTCAAATTCATGTTATGTTTATATATTCACATTTCCTACATATCTACAATCAACCTGCATAAGTATGATTGTACTTCTAAACTTATCTGCTAATTGTAACTTTAATTCTACACCTAATTTACCATGGAGTAAACATCTTTGAACTGAGTGAGATATTATTTTCAATTCAGGTTGTTTAGATTATGCCACATGAGTATGCAAAATAAATCATTCTTAGTTTGTATATTTACATCCATTGTAATATCTTACAATGATAGGACTCCTGCAAATCTCATACAATAAATGCCATAATGGGGAAAATTGAACTTTATCTGTATTTGTTTCTTTTATTCATATAATAAGGAGAAGCCACTTGAATATTAGATCCATAAATTGTACCCATATATCTACCTCTAATTCAGTTAAACACTGATCTAAAGTAACAGTTTGGCAAAGTAACATTATTCTACTGCAAGGATTCACTTACTACAATATAAGAACTGGATTTTAAAACCATACAATCTTTTAAAAAAATAAGCTGTTAGAACTAAGTATTTCAGTATCTATTTGTAAATTCTAGCTATAGAAGTAATAGCAAATTGACTATGTAGTTAATATTATTTTTATATAGGAAAAAACCCTGTGTTTTGAAATAAATGCACGCATATATTTTTGAACAAATGTAGTTTTTCTTTTCCTGCCTGACCATAAATTACAATCTCAGATGGGAGTTGTCTATGATGCACTCACTGGGTTCTATTTAGTAAAAAGATTATAAAATGGTGCATTAAGAGACTCAGAACTACTAAGAAGAAGAAAGCAAATAATTGTTGACCTTCCATATAAAATTAAGCTATTAATAACAAATCTATTAAGATACTTACAAATATCATTTAGTAAAAATATCATTTAGACAGTTTCTCTTTTCACAAACATGGAGTTAGCTTAAAATGTTGTTTGATGTACAGAGTTAACAGAAACAAAGTCAGATGAGAGAAGGCACATCCTTAGAGAATACAATATCAGCATATGTGGCATATGCTATTTGTGTGCTATTTTATGACCAATGCCACTATGGTTATTTTTTTATGAATATTTCATAAGATGAAATGATAATTTGATCACCAAAATTACTGTCAAAATCTGATGAGGTGCAGGAGAAATTGCACACTGAGCAGTGATTTGGGCACTTGGTGGGGAGTTCATCAGATCATTCTAACATGTGACTAGTGTAATGTATATTCATAGTTCCTGAGGATATAAGCTATTGGGAGATCACATGGGTGGGAAGGGGGAGTCTGTCTGTCTCTGAGCAAAACAAGATTAATCTACAGTTTGATTGCATCACTGCAGAAATGCAGGAAACAAGTCTCCCTCAAACAAAACTCCAAGCATGATCTACAGAAGATTCTAACTACCGGGTCTGACTTGTAAACATCTGAATGAGCACCAGATAGCAGAAACGAGTTTGTGTTAATCTAGCTTTTGCAACCCAGAACTGGCCAGCTTGCTTTCTTCCCAGTATAATACGTATGCAACACTTAACAGGTTAAAACAAATGTTAATAAATCATTCCAAATAGCTTGTTTTTCTGAAGTGCAATGAAACCCAGGATAGTAGCATAGGCATCCTAGAAGTCTAGAGTTTGAAAGCCTGAGATACACAGTCATGTTACTTACAAGGCTGAAGTGGTGACATCATGAAAGGTGCTTTTGCCTTTTCCTCAGCAGCTCATTCTTCCACAAGGAAAGCCGTAACGTGACTGAGAAACTTGAGTTTAGATATATAAAGATCCTTCCTTGGTTGAAAAAATGGAAAGAAGAAAGAGCATCCTGTTACTTTATGGAAAATTATATATACACAGAAATATGCACAGCATTTATTATCTATGGATTCATAAAAATAAACAGAAAATAATCTCAAAGAAATTTGGTATCGCTATGTATGATATATGACAGTATATTCTAATACCAATCAGGAATGAATGAGCGGCTGAGAAGATTTAGATGTAAAGATACCTTATGCAGCCTGAAAGGTTTCATTTTTGCCATTTTCTAAACACAGAAAAATGCATCCCTCCAATTCAGAATATTGAATGTCTTATGGAAAGTGAAAGGTCATTTGTAACTGTCCAAAGGATTGATGGAGTTGAGATACCTCCTTGACCTTCACCCTGCACTCATAAAGAACGGTCTCAGATGACAGAGCATCAGGCAAATTTTGAGAAAATGTCTCTTCTTATTTTTATACTGTGTAGTGGACTTGTTACCTGATATTTTTCATAACTGTACGTCAGGATTTAATTATTGTATGGCTTCCCTCATTAAAATACCCTGCCAAGTAATACTGTTAAGCTACAATTGTCAACTATTTCTTTTCTTATTTTTTGCTACTGTATTCCATCTTAGTGTTCTGGAATAATTGCTTGGATACCCACAAAAGCAACGTCAAGGTCAAATCTTACAAACACAGAAAATTCTTTTCCAATTAATTACTCTCTGTTAAGAATACATGTTTTATAAATCAGTGAGACGTTTCAAAAATCTGTGGTGTAATTGTCATGTAGAACAACTAGAAAGAACTTCAGTTGAGATGTTAAAAAAACGTTAAACTTTCACAAGGCTTGTGAAAAGCAAGCTGTGTATTGTATATTGATCGTTGTCCCATTTTTCAATTATGTAACAGTTCAGTGGAAAGAAATGCAATACATATTGCCAACCATATAAGTTGAAAGTAAGGAAAAATTACTCTCTGAAAATTCCTCCTGTCACAATCCCACTTCTTTCTCTTGGTGGGAGCAAAACTGTAACAGATAATTGCAGTACTTGGTTTTAAACAAAAATTCTTAATATATAACAGACAAAGGTAAATATCCAAATATTAATAGTACATTCAATAAATAGGCAAAATTCAAACTAATTTCTTTTCCAAAAATATATCATTTACTTTTTCTTTACAGAGTAGATTCTATTATTTCAGGAAGAGAGATCAGAAACCCCTTCCCACATTTAAAAACAGAGCTGTGACTGATTTTAGATCTCCTTTTCTACCTTCAGAGAAAGTTCTAAAACCTTCAATTCTCTAAGATTGAAGTACCAATGCTGGAAATGGGGGGGAAGGGGGAGGCAGCCTGGGAAGCATGAGATGGACAAATAAGTGGAGAAAGTGGATTCACATAATCCTAAGATTTTTCATTCCTCAGTCGTGCCCCTGATTCACAAAAACTTTTGGATCTGTCAGGGGTGTCCAGAAAGTAAGGTGAAAAGTAAAAGAAAGTAAGATGACAGTTATGAAAATGCAATCAAAGTTCCATCCATTTTCATGAATATACATGTAACTTTCTTGAGCATGCTCTGAAAATGCAACACAGTCTAAGTCTTCCTTATAATTGTTAATGATATCCCTTCCTCCGAATAAAGGTGTGATAGAAAAAAAAATAATGTTCCTTACCAATAGCATTTAGACTTATATACCACTTCACAGTGCTTTACAGCCCTCTCTAAGGGGTTTACAGAGTCAGCATACTGCACCCAACCATCTGGGTCCTCATTTTATCCACCTTGGAAGGATGGAAGGCTGAGCCGGAAAGATTTGAACTGCTGAACTGCAGCTAGTAGTCAGCTGAAGTAGCCTGCAGTACTACATTCTAACCACTGCGCAACCTCAGCTCCTTGTACCCTTCTGTCTTATTGGAACTAATCCAGATGTCTTCCAACCCTCCCAAGTTGACATTTAGGTGTAGCAGACAACTCTGTACCTCAGCAACTCTCTTCCCTCCTGGGGTTCTTGGACCCTACACACCTCTCCACTTTGCTCAGCTGAGGTATCCCATCAGCCTCACAATCTTTCCTACCTTCTCTTGATGTCTGTGACATTCTAGGTTGGAGTTGGGGACAGGTTTCTTCATATCGGTGAAAGTTTGCAATTTGAAAATTCCTAAGTAATCTCTGCATAAATAAGATCCTGGAAATCACGGCTATTATTTCCTCAGTTAAGGACACATTTCTTTGTCTGTGAAGTACCCAATCGCCCACTGGAGATAGCCTGTAAGAAAGTAAAGGACTCCAGCCTGAAGGAGCATTAGGTTCTAGTTTCAAATCGCAGCAGGAAAACAGATAAGAGTGATTGAATTTGTGGTGGAAGTGATGTAGGAAAAAGTGGGCGTCATAATTTATGTCTTCAGAAAGTGGTTGCTACTTCATTTTGACAATAGGACCACTAGAATGGATAAGCCCTAAGTCTCGTATTGTCCAACTTCAGACATTAGGCAAAGACCTAGTTCTCTGGAGAAGGCTGTAATGCTGGGAAAGGTAGAAGGAAAAAAAGAAGAGGATGACCAGGACTGTTGGAAGTCCTGAAAGGCCAGAGTAAGTTGTTATGAGTAAGTTGTTATTTAGAAAAATCTAGCCATGTGGTTGATAGGGGTCAACAATGACTTGATGGCATGTAATCAATCAATCTTGTATGCAGCACATTTTTGGTTTGGTTTGTGTCTTTGAGTCAGTCTTGATTCCTGGTAACTGCATTGCCAAGTCCCTGCAGTTTTGTTGCCAAGATTTTCAGAATAGGTTTGCCACTGCTTCTTCCTAGGGGACTAAGAGAAGTGACCATAACAAGATCACCCAGCTGGCTTTGTGCCAAAGGTGGGAGTAGAATTGTTGGTAACCACTACCTCAAACTGGTGCTCCACTCAGAGCAATACATAAACTTTATTGTAATTTCTTTTCCAGATCAGACTAAATTTGTAAATTATTCTAGTTTCCTGAAATATTCATAAAAAATTGACATAAAATAATTTTATTCTTAACCAAAGGCCAACAGGGTAGAACACAAAGATTATCTAAATCCTTTTTGTAAGAATTAAAATAGGTTGTAAAAATATGAACCAATAACCAATTTATTATTGATATCAGTTACTGTTATGGCATCATTCTGCTGATGCCATTAATACCAGCCTTTAGGGAAAACAAAACAGCAACAAAAAAGTGGAATCTAATGCTGAATATAGTGCTTTGGTGTGCATTACAGTGGGTGAGTGGATTTGATTGCAAGGTTTTAATGTACAGTTTTTCAGCAACGGTTTTAATGTACAGTTTTTCAGCAATGGTGGGCAAGTGTTTTGATTTAAAGAATACTTGAAATGTTTTGCCACTGGCAATGACATCAGTTAATAACTTTCACACACAGGAATAAACTCCTGAAAGGTCTGAATGCTATCAAATTTATGATTTTGAGCACTGATGTTAGAAATGCTTGTGCATGTATATAATCAAAGTCGAATTTATTTCTACTGTTTGTGATATATATATATTTAAATATTTCAATCAACAGGCATGCCAACCCTACACCACAACTATTTTAAGGACGGTTTCAGTAGGTTCCATTATCAAACAGAGACACAATTCCCCATTTCATGCATTGACAGCAACAAAATTGAACTTTCCTATATAGCAGATGTTACCAATGCTTGTCCACTTTCTTTTTCCCAAACATATCTTCAGCCATTGTTAATAGGAAGTTTCCATAATGTTAAAGCCAACAAGATTCACCTGCTCCCCATCCAATTGAATGTCAAAGGGCATAGACCTTCAGACTTCTTCCATGCTTTCTTCTTGGCACTCCCAGTCACAAAAGGCAGATTCTCACTTGATTATACTTCAGCAATACAGATTGATTTAACTTACTAACAAAAATGTGGTATACAGTATTCTAAAAACTAATCAGTAATTAAGTCTAGTTGATTTCCAGTTACTAAAAGTCTCCAACTTGGTGACTACCAACATAAACCACAAGGTCTGCTCTACAGTTAACAGTAGAACAAATTAGTGGACTATTGAAATTAGCAAAGTAGACTGCATTGTTTGATACTATTTTAAGGCAATATTGATATTTGTTTAAAAATCTGTAAGTATAAGCACAGTTGCCAAACTTTGCGATAAAACCCCCTTTCTATATTGCTTTTTTATTTGGAGAATGGATCACCTACAAATTGCAACAGGATGGGGGCAAGGAACACAACTTTGCTTTGGTTTCAGATAGGCCAGTAGTAGAAAAGAGCCTCTTCAACTCTTCAAACAAGGCAGCAGTATCTGAATAGAGACAATTCTGAGAACTGCGCAGTCTCGTGTGAAAGCATTCTTAAGTGAATAAAAATAAAAGTAAAAAAATAAAACAAATCCCATTGTAATTGTCTCATTTATTGAATACTAGCACGAAGTGAATTGTCTATGCCAATTGATTTTAGGATGCCAATCTTACCATACTGGCTTCATAACAAGATCAATAGTATTGAATCCAGTTAGCGCTACTACTAATGCCAGTACTAATAATTATTTCTCCTCCTCCTCTTCTTCTTCTTCCACTTCCTCCATTTCTTCTTTTGATTAATGATAAACTAAGGTTTCACATTTAATGTTTATTTGTTCTCTTTCTGAATGTTAGATACCTATGGGTGCTCACTATTTACACGGACCTATACATTCATCTAAAGGGATGCGGTGGCTCAGTGACTAAGATGCTGAGCTGGTCGATCAAAAGGTCAGCAGTTCAGCGGTTCGAATCCCTAGTGCCGCGTAACGGGGTGAGATCCCATTACTTGTCCCAGCTTCTGCCAACCTAGCAGTTCGAAAGCACATTAAAAATGCAAGTAGAAAAATAGGGACCATCTTTGGTGTGAAGGTAACAGCATTCCATGCGTCTTTGCCATTTAGTCACACCAGCCACATATGATCATGGAGATGTCTTCAGACAGCGCTGGCTCTTTGGCTTTGAAATGGAGATGAGCACCGCCCCCTAGAGTTGGGAATGACTAGCACATATGTCTGAGGGGAACCTTTACCTTTACCTATACATTCATACTCAATATTTATATCAATGTTTCACTGAATATATATTGATGGATGAAGATGATGAAACTAAAAAATTATTCATTCTACAGTTTTTCCAATCAGGGTTAACACTATCAATGACTCTTATTGGATGCCTATTATAAAGCTTCATGTGACATTTGGCATACATCATCCTTCTGAAGGTTACTGTTTTGGCAAATTTCATTCTGTTCTGCCAAATAAAGGAGAAAAAAATAAGTTCCAGCAATTTTTAATGTGTAATGGCTATAAAGAAAGGAAATATTGTATTGTAATTTGATTGTTGTGAGCTGCTCAGTGTGCTTGAGAGTTGGACAGCATGCAAGTTTAATACATTATTATTTGGACATTTGAATTTCTGGGTGAAGATTTAGATTTGGATCCAGAGTCAAAAGTGGGCTTTTTTTCAGAATGTAAAATCACAGTGCAAATTCCTACTATGCAATTCTGTGTAGAGGAACAAGGATCTATGTAAGAATTTGATAGCTGGACAAATAAGAACTATGGAGAATAGATGGACCTTTTGCGGATCTCCACAATGAATTTATTTCCTATATGACTGATCTTCTGGAACAAGCTATCTGGTCACTGATTAAACCATCTTTAAAAACAAGAATCCTTCCAAAAGAAAAGGGCATTCAGTTAACAAAAAAGTAGAAGATTAATACTTCTTGGTTCTTAACGCTCACAAGTATTAATGCCCTACATTTTTATCATCAGTTAATATCTGTTCATGATGGAAGGATACATGCTGCACTTTAATCAGCAGATCATCACTAAAAGGGCTGTTTCTTATGATTTCATACAAACTGTCTTAGCCTATCAACAATTTTGTCTGTAGACAAATCTAGAAAGAGAGAAAAGTTAATGGGTTCTTTTTCTCATTTCATCCCACTTTGCTTTGGAAATCATCTAATTTCCAAATCTCCATAATAACTGAGCTGAGGGTTAGACCAAGAACGTTTAGCAGTTATATCACCAACCCTACTTAATTTCCTCTTTTTTATTAAGAATAGGTAGTTGTGGACCATTCCTTACAAAATGACCAGGCAGGGAAAGTACAGAGTGAAAGAGATACCTATAATGGAGGATAGCAATAGTTTCATCATAACATATGCCCAAGCGTCATTTTTTTAAAAAAATGCAAAGCCATCCTGACAATTAGATATAAGCATTTTTCTACATAGAGAAGAAAACTTCTTGATAACAGAACAGATTTTCTTTGATTAATTTATTAGATATCTTATTAGCTGCAAAATTTACTGCAATATCTGATACAGATGGTTACTACAATCCTTCTTCCTGAGATCTAGTATGCATATAATAGTCTACTTTGCACATAGTCTACACAAAACAGAAGCACTCATTGCGTGAAATATTTTTTTAAAATTATTTAAAAATATTTTTAAAAGATATTTATAGTTTTTGTTTGCCAAAGAACAAATATGATTACAAACTGGTTTCCAAATGAGAGTATGATTCATCAATAAAACTAAAAGAAATACAATTCAGCTCATATTAAACTGTGTGTAGCTGAATATATTTCATGGAAAGAGAAATGGCTTCTTTGGGGATAGTAAAGCTGTAATTCTGTATTCTCTGACTTAGGAGTAAGTCCTCATGACCTCTATCAGATTAACTTTTCACTAAACTTGTACGGGCTTGTATTGTAGGCTAACTTTCATGTGAACCTCTCTCTATATTTGATATTGTATTAAGTAAAATAGTTAGGCTCTACAGCACAAATATTTTGACTTGAATGAGTTAATGTTCTCATAGCTTTTCTAACCCGTTGTCTTTTTCTTAAACAGGTACACGACTCTTGGTAAACTTTCTCTGCTTTCAAAGACAAACATAACCAATAATTTCTGTAAAAGTCTTGAGCCCTTGGAACATCTGTTTTTAGTTTACTATAAAAACGGTGTCTCTGATCTCATGTGTTGAACTACTGTATGTTTGCCACTGTCTATTTCCTGTGAAAAAATACACTGAACAATAATAGCTTTTGTTCCTAACCTTGCAGCCACAAAAGCAGCTGAACAAATATCTTTCCTGCTTTCATTTGGAATAATTTATGCCATGTATGTGTTTGCCCAGGGTCATTTGGCTTATTGGATGTTTCATCATTTAAAAATCAAATCTTTGGACTAAGAACTACTGAAACCTTCAGTCTAATAGGTTCCTCATGCTAATAGCCAGTCTATTAATATAAGTTCTTTCTAAGTACTACTTCCCATTATATTTAACAATGAATTAGCATTATAGAGAAAGTGCAATGCTAATTATAATTGGTAACAATTATATGTGTGAGAGAGTGTATATATTGCTTACACACAACAGCCCCTCCTTCTAGTTATAGTTTCCATGAAAATTCCTTCTCTTTTCTATGCTTATTTATGTAAACAATTTTGTCTGCTCAAAGCTGTAAGAAAACTTGCACAAGAATGTTTTGAATTTTACATAAGCTTCAAAGGGAAAATTATTTTATGTTTCTTTAATATATTAAAAATAGAAATACATACCCTTTCTTAAAAAAAAACTACAAATCATCATTTAATAAAAACTGATACGAAATCACTATTATAAGATGTATCTATATCTTTTTGTTAGAAATAAATTACATGGAGTTCATTGAGCTTACTCCCAGGAAAGTCCATTTGGAATTTCAGCTTTTTATAGACCAAACTAATAGACCAGAGAAATTAATGGAACTGTATGCATTTGAAGACCACACCATTACATGCAAATAAATAATTTAACAGCTCAATCTAATACAGGCTCATTAATTTAGTGTGTTGACCTAGTGTGTCCGGGGGAGGTGGGGACTAATAATAAGGATTTTTTCCCTCTTCCTTTATCTTTCTGACGGTGACTTAATTCAATGCATTTGGACCAGATGTGCATAACCTGAAACCTTAGGTCTGAATTCATTGTTCAAAAACCTAAACATTGTTCTCCCAAGCACAATGGGTTAGTTACCATGTTGTCAAAAGGGAGTATTATTAAATTCATAATTGGAGTATAGCAATACTTAATTTTAATTAATTAGAAATTAAAGCAAACAGTGTTGTCCTGAGTTCATTCAATATCTTTCCACAGAGTCCCTGGCGCACAAGTCAAAAAACATAATAACAGTGGTAGCAAGAGGAATCTGCAAGCTGAGTAAAAAAAAAAAAGTCAAGATAGTGGCTTCAACTAAGTGATTGAAGCTCTGCCCATTTTTTATAAGCATCACACACAAGATGCACATAAAAAAACAGATGGAACATCAATTGCACCGTCATAGCCATCATATCAACCTTTTTGATTGCACCCTGCAGACATCCTTGTATGGTATGCAGCACAGAAAATATGGTGCAGTCTTGATTTAGACAAAGTCTTAGCTGCATGGCAAACCTCAGGCATTCTTGCCTTTTCTGTACTGTAATACTGCATTACATGCAGTCATCACTAGATAATAAAAATAGCCCTGATTTGTGCTTATCACATTAACATGGGTTTTGTTTGTTTGTTTGTTTTTGTTTTGTTTCAAAGAGAGAGGACAAAAATACTAGGTATTTGTTGCCAAAAAGAAGGATTTAGCATTACTCAGTCTTTTCTCTTTTTTGGGTGGAAAAAGCCATGAGTCTTTATGGTTTGGTTTTTGGAGACTAGAGAGTAATATTGCACTAAAAACCTAATATAATGGTTGCAAACAATAACAAAGAATGCTTATAATTTAAAGAAGCAAAGAAAGAAAATGGAGAACATTTTTTGGTGGAAAGCAACGTTTGTTTATTTTACAATTGCATGTGAAATGATAGGGATGAACCTGAAGAAAGTTGAGAGGAATATTTCTGTAAAAAACCATAGCAATACATTAAAGATTGGAATTTAAATGAACATTATAATTGTTATGTCCAAGGGGAAAAAAATGATGAAAAGAAAGTTAGAAATGTCATGAGAAAATTAAAAAATGGAAATGCTATAGACTGTTCTACTATATAACTGCTAAAACGTTTAAATATGTATGTGGTTTGCTTATGGAGTGGGCATGAAATCTTAAGATGTGAAGATTGCATCAGTGCTTGATTATATGGTTATTATTGCTTCATACAAAGGGAAAGATATCGAGGCCGACTGCAAAAACGACAGGGGGTTAGTTTGTTCAATGTATTTGGAAGATTTTGATTGAAAGGAAATGAGAGGTTACACTGATAAAATGCAGTGTGGTTTTATACCAGGCAGGGGATGTGCGCACCAGATTTTCACTCCTTAGCATAGCATTGAGAAAACTATACTATGAGAAACATTATTGCATGTTTATTGATTTATAGAAAGCATATGAAGAAGCGGGTAGGGTTGAATTATGGAATATTTTGCATGAATATGGGCTTGAAGGTTGATTGCTGATTGTGGTAACAGGAGAATGTGATGGAAGTAGAGCATGTGTGAGAATAAATGGAATGCTTAGCAAATGGTTCAGTACTGAACAGGAAATAAGCCAAAACCACATTATGTTCCTTTGTTATTTAATGTATTTATGGGTAATTGTATAAGGAATGTTTGTGGTGACATTGAAGTTAAATTGGTTGGGGATATGAACCTCTATATGTTTCTTTATGCTGATGGTGATGTATTGATGGCTAAGAGCCTAAGAAATCTCCAGCAGTGTTATACATGATGATGCAGTAAAGAGTATAGATCAGAAAATTAATATATTCAAGACTAAGATAGATGTGTTTGGATAGAGGAATATAGATATAGATATATATTCCTCTACACGAACACAACTATCTTAGTCTTTGATATATTGATACACACACACATGCACATACAGACAGTGTGTATGTGAACAGTGTCTCTATCTATCTATCTATCTATCTATCTATCTATCTATCTATCTATCTATCTATCATATATCTATCTCATCTTTGTCTATATCTATCCTACCTACCATTTTATATAACTCAATGCAGTGAATATATCTAACTATAATATTAACAAAAATATGTGGCAGTTGTTACAAAAAAAATACATACATATACAGCAACTCTTCTCCTCCTATTTTCCCAATAACAATTCTGTGAAGTAAGTTGGGCTGAAAGGGAGTGAGAAGTCCAAGTCACTCAGCCGGATTTCATGACTAAGATTACAGATTAATAGAACTGGAAGGGACCTTGGAAGTCTTCTAGTCCAAGCTTCTGCTCAAGCAGGGACCCTATATAATTTTAGACAAGTAGCTATCCAGTCTCTTCTTAAAAGCCTCCAGTGATGAAGCACCTGCAACTCCTGAAGGCAAGCCTTTCCACCGGTTAATTTTTCTCACTGTTAGGAAGTTCATCCTTAGTTCCAGATTGCTTCTTTCCTTGATTAGTTTCCATCCATTGTTTCTTGTGTTGTCTTCTGGTGCTTTGGAAAATAGGTTGACCTCCTTTCTAGGCTGGTGTCTTAATCATTATATGAAACTGATTCTATTATTAATATCATTCTTAATTAAAAAATATTTAGGAAGAAAACTAAATTGAAGGAGCAATCTGTCCATAACACCCAGACTCATAAATGGGCAATTTGCAGAGGTTGTGCTACTGGTGCCTTATATGGTTATCCTTGATTATGTATTATTAAAGGTCAATAAGTACACAATCAGTTTCCAAGGCAGGTATCTGTTCTAAAAGTATTATCACTCCTTGAGCAGCTAATGATATTTCTTCAGTTAGTATCTCATCATTTATAAATGAAAACTGAAAGCTAATATAGACAGTCTGTACTGAAATTGCATAGATTGCATTCGAGCTAAAAATTAAATAAGTTTGGATATACTTTGTATATGGTGAACAATAGGGACAAGGTTTAATCAAAGAGCAAAGTGAATTTTCTAGCCAAGAAGAAGGCTCTAAACTGTTGCTAAGCTGAATACATGCAATATCTACTTTTCCATTCCTAGTATCGTTAATTGCCCAGGAACCATATATAATCCTGAATTCCCTGCCTCCTTTGCATCAATATATTGTGTAACTCATGCCCATAGTTTAACTACTGTATGGGGAAATGTCCATTGTTAAAGTTTTTAATTAATGATATTAGAAGGACTTTTAGCAGAAGCAAGTGTAACATTTGGGAAATTGCCACAATTGGTCATCCCAAATAAATTTGAATTTAGGCTTCAAAAGATGCAGAAAGCAATTGTTTTCACTGTAATTTATTCAACAAATTAAAAAATATATATTTGCAAAATCCCAAAAAGGAATAAAGGGATTTTGTTGTTGTGGGGGGGAAGAAAAGAAGTGTGCCTATTGAGAAGAATCAATGTTTACTGCAAAAAGTGAAAATAGCTATGTACAAGAGTGAATTTCTGACCACTTTGTTATAAGGAAATGGGAGCTAGAAAAGTCAGATGAAATATAAAAGTAAGTGGAATGGAGTGGGTTACTTAGGAATGGTGGGTGTTAAAAACAAGAAGAGATAAGATCAAGGATGAATGTATGCTGAATGAATGTGAAGTGAATACAGAAGTGAACAGATACTATGAAAAAGGTTACTGAGATAATGTGGTCAGAGAGAATGAATATTGTATGGATTGAAGTGCTAAATAAATATATAAAGAAACAGAGAATGTGTTAAGAAGAAAGGCAAGACTAAGAAATTCATAATTGGAGGGAACTGATGAGAGCTGCATAATGAGAGAACTAAAAAGTTTAAAGAAAAGGTCCAAGAGATGTACATATTTTATGGAAGCAAGAAGAGCTTGCAAGGTTGGAACAATATGAAGAAATATAGTCCATAATTTAAACTTTTTTTAAAAAAAAATAACATTTTTCTCTTTTTAACGACCCTGCAATCCTTTTATCAGGGTTGATGGAGCTGAGTGTTTACTGGTTGGAAGCCCTTCCTGATGCCTAAGTGGAGTTCACAGCAGATATTTCCTCTTTGCATCCTGTGTTAGGAAATGTTTATTGCCCAACTAGTTGGCCAGGCAATATATAAGCCAACATTGTGTGTTTGCAGTTAAAAAGTATTATGTAGCTTTAAAAATTGTGCTGAGTCATCCTGCATCCTGATTGGCTGAGCCAATGTACTTAAGGAAAGCCTGAATCATGGTTAGTGTGGACACTACACCATTTTACCTGCCGATATGCTGTAACTCTATATCTGATCTCTTTGCATGATCATTGCTTGATCATGGCTATTTACTGCTTTCTAATATTTATTGAACTGTTTTAATATTGAACTTTGTTCCTGATTGTTCCTGAAGAAGAATTGTTTTATTGTATTTTTCTACAACTGGTAAGAAGACTTTATATCTGAAAATATCCCTGGACTTTTTCTTTTATCTCATTTAATCGTGTATGACTTGGATTGTTGAAGGACTATGATTTTGCTTTTTCTCTAAAAGTAAAATACTACAAAAACCCAGTTTGTCTGTATGTTGTTCACAGTTACTCTCAGTCGCTTTTGTGCGTAAATTCAAAGGGTACTCTGCTTAATAACCCACAACATCGGTTGTGAGACATAATATCCTTAACACCCTGCTAGATAAACATCTGTTGCTGTCTAGGATCAAACGCTCAACTTTCCAAGTGGGAGGCAAGCATTTTTATCTCTAGACAACTAAACTGCTCAGAAATTTTATTTTTATTACCTTACCTTAATTTCTTTGTTTTACTAATTCTTGTTCCTTTTCTTCCATTTCCTTATTACTTCTTACTCCTGAAATAAAAAAACATGAGGGTAATAATGCACAAATGTATTATTTATTTGTTTGTTTTGCATATCATCCAACCACCAATGATTATCTTATGATAAGAAATGCAAGTTAGTTTCTTATGTTTATACCAGTTTTGGTACAAAGCACATTAGGTAATTGTAGAAATAACATATGTTATCCATTTACAATAGTCTCCAACCCTTGCTTTCTACATAATAGTCAATCAGATTTCTTCCTTTTTTAACTTCAGGACAAGAGTAACTTAGATTTAATTGAAAAATCATGGCCCTTCTCTTTGGATCAACTTAACTTTGGGAGTCCACAGATTTTTGAGGCTCTGTGAATTAACATGGGTAGATCTTGCAATTTTATTTTTACTAACCTGATTAGTAAGCTTTTTGTTCAATAATACGTGTTGGCAACAAAGTAATTTACAGCCTCTAGATTCCAAAAATGTATATTAACTTCAAGAAATCTCACCATCTAAAATTACTAAATTCTAAAAAAGGTATTGTTACTGATTTGATGGATTAATAAAGAAGCCTATATAGTATCTTGTTACATAATTGCATTTGTTCAATATTTTATAATTATATTTGAGCATAATTATTTCCTTCAAAATGCAATCTAGTTCTTCGTATTTTATTTTATGGATTTAAATATATTTTTTCTGAGAAGGGATCCCTAGGTTTTGCTAAACTCTTAAAGGGGCAAAAAAAAATAAATTAAGAAAATGGCACCTCTTCATTGCTTTTCATACAGCAGTTGCATATATATTGAGAAATTATATATTTTAGGTGAGACATGGCACTGTTGAAGAAAAAGTTATCAACATCTACTTTGCTGTGTGGTGTGTTAAATATTTATTTATTTATGCAATTTATGCAATTTATATGCCGCCCTTCTCCTGAAGGACTCAGGGCAGTTTACAAAGATAAAAATTCAACAATATGAATTGAATGTAAATTAAAATCCAATTAAAATTAATTAAAATTATTACAATATTAAAAAAACCCTTGACGGGTCAGTCCATTTGATGAAAAAGCCATGTCTTCAGGTCGCAGTGGAAGGAGAGGAGGTCAGGGGCTGTCCGAAGCCCGGTGGGCAAACCATTCCAGAGGGTCAGTGCTCCCAGAGAGAACGCTCTCCCCCTGGGGGCTGCCAGCTGACATTGCCTGGCTGACGGCACCCTGAAGAGGTCCGCTCTGTGAGAGCGCACAGGATGATGGGAAGATGGCAGAAGATGATCCTGCAAGTATCCCAGGCCTAAGCCATGTAGGGCTTTATAGATAAGCACCAGCACCTTGAAGCGAACCCGGAGGACCACCGGCAGCCAGTGCAGCTCGTGCAGGAGAGGTGTTACATGGGAGTAGTGAGAAGCTCCCGTAACAACCCACGCGGCCGCATTCTGGACCAGCTGAAGCCTCCGGGTGCATCCCAAGGGCAGCCCCATGTAGAGGGTGTTACAGTAATCCAACCGAGAAGTAACAAGGGCAGGAGTGACTGTGGCGAGGGCATCCCGGTCTAGGAAAGGGCACAACTGGCGCACCAGGCATACCTGTGCAAAGGCCCCCCTGGTAACGGCTGTCAGGTGATCTTCTAAAGACAGCCGTGAATCCAGGAGGACACCTAGATTGCGAACCCTTTCTGAGGGAGTAAGTACCTCCCCTTCCATCACAAGTGACGGGATCACTAGATCACGAGATGCCGGCATCCACAGCCACTTGGTCTTGGATGGGTTAAGTCTGAGTCTGTTTCTTCCCATCCAGGCCCACACTGCTTCCAGGCAGCGGGACATTATGGAAAGGGCATCCCCAGGGTGGTCTGGGGACAAATATCTTGTCTGTTTTACTTAATGTGTAAAAATGCATTCAATTAATGTGGATAAAACTAGTCAAAGATAAAAGCTTTAGCTATATGTGGTATAATTTGGAGATTGGAAAAGAACGGAAAATTTAGTCCATCGTTTGTTCCATCTTTGAAAGCCCATTCCTTAAGGGTGCAACTGAGATGCAAGATGGTCTAGAGCAGGACTGTCATACTGGCAGCCTGTGGACTGGATGCATCATGCACAGGCCACGCCCACCCCGGCTCCACAAAGGCAAAAATGTTGCAATACATCACGATACGTCACGTGACATGATCGAGTTTGACACCCATGGTCTAGAGATTTCAGAGAAGTGATAGTACCTAAAGTCTTCAGGTAGAATAACCATAATTATTAGAAAATAACTTAATTTTAGTTTACTTTTTTCTTGTCATTTGTTCAGAAATATTGCTGTAATTTTTTTAATATTTTAAATATTGAGTCTTTAAATATATATTTGTGTTTCTTTAAAAAATAGGGGAGAGGGAGAGAAGAAATATCCAGTATAGCCATATTCCCTGTCTTTTGGGATCTGAGGCTCATACTTTGTGTTATTTAGCCATAGTTCTATGTGCTATTGTGGCTATGTAAAGACAATTTTTGAATTCTAAATAAATATAAGATTTGCTTTCAAAATTTTTGGAAAATAATTGCTTCTTGTTGTTGCTATCTCTTATTGCTAAATTTTCTATTTTTAAATTGTGTAGCGTTCAGCTGGAAAAAAAAGATTTTTAAAAAAATATCATTACAATTCAGAGATTAGAGAGATTCATAAAGGTGAAGTAACTATGGCAACCAGAAATGCTGGCAGTTTGCACTGGAAGAAAACTGATTCATTCACTCCAGGTTCTAACTCTAAAGCCTTACCTGCACACATGTAAGACCACATTATGTCTAAAGCTGTGGTTGTGCAAATACAGTAAATTTGACATCGAACTTTATCTTTAATTGGTCTCTAGTCATAGACAAAGCAATTACAATTATTCAACTATACTTTAATTTCCATAGACCCGTTTGCTCAGTAGGCTGGCTCAAAAACAGCAGACCTATAGAAACAAGTCTTACATGTATGTCTATCTCTTTGTGTATACGAACAAGCAAACCCAGGCATTGAGTTTCTTTGAGAAAGATTGACAAAGATATTATGCAGAAGTGGGAAACTATTTATAACATGGATAACTGAGATTTGGAATTCCAACCTAAGGCATCTTACATGATGTAGTAGTTCAAACTAAGCCCTACCCAATTATATCCTGGTGGGAAAAAGTTAGAGGCAATGTGCTGGCTTCCCAAAGGAAAATCAAGATATAAATCTAACAAACAAGTAGTGAGTTCTGCTACTCCAGGTAACGTACTCAAATCCTACCCATACTGCCGAAAATCTATAGGGGGAACTAAGCTTTTTACAGAAGTTTTTCTCATTTTTTAAAAAAATAAAATGCAGATCTGTTGTAAGATAAAAGTCTCCTACACTTCCATATAAAGTGCAGTCCTACTCTACGAATCTGAACATTTACATAGACTTCTTCTTAAAAGAAGCGCAGTAGACTGGCTTAGTAAAATATATTCGTTATTCCAGTGATATATACCCAAGATTTTTGTATATGTATGTATATGACAGAGTGGAATTTTGAATAATTTATCTGAGGCCAGGTATACAAAAATAAATAATGGAAAAGTAGCATGAGAAGTTGAGTAGCTTTATAAAAGCAACATTTTTCAACCCATCTTCATGATCTTTGAAAATTCAGTTCTACATCCTTTTACTCACATACGATACATGAGGAACCTATTAGACATATACATGCTATTGTTGTATATAGGGTAACACCATGGTTGCAAATAGGATCATATTCTTTTTCTTATATGTGTCAAAAAGATATATTGAGATGTCCTATTTTAATATTATCATTAACTTCCTTGGGTCAATTTTTAGCTGTTTTGTTAATGTATGGAAGTATCTAAACTTTTAATTGTTATGGCTTAAGATCTTTTGTGTCTAAAAAGATATGGTTATAAATGTACCCTTAGGATACCTTTTACTACCGTGTTTTCCTGAAAATAAGACAAGGTCTTATTTTCTTTTGACCCCCCCAAATAAGGGCTTGACCTTATTATTTGGGGGTCTTATTATTTTGGGGGTGCAGGAGATGGCAAGTGTGGGACTGGATGTCCTGTTGCTGCCGTCGCCTCCCCTCCCTATTCTTCGCAACCGCCGAGCAGCCCAACACGTCCCACCCCACCCCAATGGAAACATCTGCTTCCCTTCCCCACCGTCTCTTTATCGAGAGGGGTGGCAGATGGGGTGGGGGAGAAGCAAGATATGTGTAGCAAAATGTGGCTCTCCTTGCCGTCTCTTCTCCCCCCTTCGCCAGGCATGGCAGGGCTCCTGCCCCTTGCTTAGCCACCTGCCCCCTTTAGGGATGCAATTTGGGAGTGGCAGGTGGAGTGGGCGAGAAGCGGGATGCAGGTCTTACTTTTCAAGCTCAGTTGCTTTCCTCGCCATTGTGTCCAGAGAAAGACGCTATAAAAGAAAACCTTCTCATAAGTTCAATCAAACTTCCCCACCCCATCTGCCAACCCTCTCGATAAAGAGACGGTGGGGAAGGGAAGCAGATGTTGCCATTGGGATAGGGTGGGATGTGTTGGGATGCTCAGCCGGCACAAAGAACAGGGAGGGGAGGGCATGTCCCCCCCTTTCCCCCCTTGCCTCAGCTCATTTTGGTTGCATGGCAAGCACCAGAGGAAATGACGGGAACGGCTGCACATGCGTGTAAGTAGTTGATAGGTGGCTTATTTTGCGAGGGTGGCTTATCACATGCGCTGAAAAGCCCAATTGGGCTTATTATCCAGACGTGTCTTATTTTCTGGGAAACACGGTATTTTGGTTCCAAATATCAGTTTTCTATATCATGTTGAAATACCAAACACGTTTTCTAAATTCTTGAAATCAGTTTCAGTCCCACAAAACATTCTATGCTCAACAGAAGAGAATATGTGTAGTTCAGGGTTGAGCTGTAGAATTATTGGTGATCTCTGAGCTTGGTTGTTTCTTCACAGATACAGTGTGTGTGTTGTGTATTGAAATGTCAGTAAGCAAACAACCAAGCTGAGACAGCACCAAGATCTCTACATTCCATGCCATCATGTCCCTCTCTAAATAAGACAGAATTCTTCATCAATTAATATATAGTGATGGAATCCCAAAAATACATAGACTCTTTCAAAATTAGAAAGAAATATATTTGCTCAACTCCACCTGTGGAACTAGACACTGCAAATCCAAATATACGTGAACAAAATTACAGGTAGTCCTCACTTAATGACCAGTTATTTAGCACCCATATGAAGTTATGAAAGACCTTCCAAGAACCACTAACAACCCATTTTCAAATTTCCAACGGCCACCCATACCCCTTACATGATTGCACTGAAGGCATTTGGCAAACAGTTCATATTTACAGCTGTTTGCAGCATTCCAGTCATATGACCATGATTTTCAGTGTTTTTTGCTAGTTTCCTCTCCTTTGGGGAAAATACGCTCATTTAATGTTTATAGTGGATGCTTAAGAAAAGCACTATTTGCTTAATAATTGTACCATTTGCTTTATGACTGCTGCAAAAAACATAAAATCTGGCATGGTCATGTGGTGACCTGTTTAATGACTGCCATGATTTTCAACTGTAATTCCATGCTCAATTATGGTCAAAAACTGAGGACAACCTATACTGAAGAGCCTTCACAACTAAAGAAAGAAAATTATTTACTCATTGCTTCTCAGGGTTTCCCAAATAGGGGGCTTTTAGAGTAACTCTAAAAATTACCGGCCAATATTTTGCACAGCTGAAACTCTATGGGATCTCAGTCCATTCTGCAAAATGAATGAGCAGTTCTATTTACAAGGAGACACTTGAATTCAATCCAGGTGAAATCAGAATATGTAATGAAAAATATTGACTGAACATTAAATCTAATTTTCATACATTATCGTTGTAATACTTCAACACCGACTTTAAAGGCATTTTCAAGTGAAAAGAAGTAACTTAAAGAGGTCAGCCAAGCATGGAAAGATAGAGATTGCCGCTTTTCATTCCCAGCTGATACACATCAATTAATTGGAATTAGCATTAAGTTCCCATTTAGTAGAATTTGCCATTCTGGGGTTTGAATTAATCCAATTTTGTACCCAAGGTTTAAGCACAGCAGTAAAATGATTTGCAATGAATTTTGGTAGCATTTTTGTCACATTTACCTGATATGCTCTCTTCTTACCATATTTCTTCCAGAACTTTAAAAAAAAAAGTTTAGGGGAAAGAGTATAAAAATAAAAGGCCTGGAAGGCACAATCTCGTAAATTGGCATAAATGCATGTCAAAACCAGATAGAAATAGCAGTAGATTTTGGTACTTGGACTACACTCTATATTAATTAAAGTAAATATTAAATTATATTTTATTAGTGCATTTTATTATTTCATAATATTAGCTATCCAGATGTGAGAAGATAGGCTGCCTAAAAAATGGCCAACACCTGTGCTGCCAGGTGTCCAGTCCTTTAAGCCCTCTCTTTAGTCAGCACATCAATTACTGACTATAAAGGCTGAGGAGAGAGGCAGCTACATGTGGTGGTGATGTGAGAATGTGGGTCATTTGTGAAACAACCTAAAGCAGATAGAAAGATACTGATTTCCAGCAGTAGGTCTCACAAGGAGTGGTAACTGTAAGAGGAGATGTAGAAGTGGGTATAGTAGAGTAGTAGAGTAGAAGTCGGAAGGAGTGGAGTAGCAAGCAGTGAGTACTAGCTTTTGAATGCTTTCATGTGTTACCTAAGAGCTTGTGTAGTTGTGTTGGCTCCCTTGGATTTTGATGCCCATTGACTTAGGTATATGCAAAACAAAAACAAAAAACCCTATGACACCATAAAATAATTTCGCTGGGCTGTGATCAAAAAAGTTAAATAACCCAACAGTTAAGTCAAGCAGGAGAACTTGAGGGAGATACATAAACATGGATCTGTCATAGATTCAATCTACTTGTTCCTCTGCTCCTAAACTAAGTTGGATTAAGGTTTACGTTTTAAAAACTAAGAATAAACTGTCTAAATTCAGTGTGTTAGAATCTTCACTCCATCCATAAATTTAACAGCATTCAATAGGCCTGAAAAATGCTTCCAATTACTGTGCTATCAAACTAAAGTTTTGCACATAAGAACTAGGACAGTTTCCTTCATTATTCCAACTCATCCGCCCCCACCCATCAGCAAGCATGCATTTGTTTCAACTCTTAACATATTGTTTGTGAAATGTGCAAATGTGTTTGGATATCTTTTCCTGCCTTGAGCATTTTTTTGGGGAAAAAATCAGCATGAAACAAAAACATACATAGACCAAAGAGGCACTGTTCTCATTGGGGAATACTTTAACTCCAAGCTTTGTTAATTTGTTCTCTTCTACACATTCACTGAATGCAGTGAGGGATAAAGGGAGACAGACCACACATCCTCACACTGGCATACACTCATTCGTGCATCTGCGTGCTTGACTAGGACAAGCACAGAAGCCCCTTTCATGAACTCTGCCACATGCATGGACATTGCAAGCCATTGCCCAAAGGAATGTCAAAAGCAGCAACATTTGTAATCTTATTCTCCCATCCATGCCTTCAAATAATGCATGGGGAGAATGATCTGAATGAGAATGAGACTGAAGTCCCTGCAGTTTTCTTGGCAAGATTTTTCAGAAGTGGTTTGCCATTGCTGCTTTCTTAGGTATGAGAGAAAGTGACTGGTCCAAGATCACCGAGCTGCTTTGTGCTTAAGGTATGACTAGAACTCACAGCCTCTCAGTTTCTAGCCTGATGCCTAAACCACTAAACTAAACTGACATGGTGTGACGTAAATAACACTGTACTGTCCTGATTTTTAACTGATTTCAAATGGGTTTATGTGGTTTTAAATTTGGGGAATTTTAAAATTGGTTTTAAATTTGGTTTAACTATGGGCCAAATGTTTAATCTGGTTTTAATTACTTTTAACTTTTGT
>JANHZT010002050.1:547413-557663 GCA_032468215.1 Stegonotus admiraltiensis | reverse complement strand
GGGGCCAGCTGTTGCTTGGAACTACCGGTTCACCCAAACTGGTCCGAACCACCAGCAGCCCACCACTGCTCTGAGTGATATCAAGTTTGAGTGCTTGAATTTCTAAGCACAATCCAACTAGTAATTTATCTAGCATGTTTTACATTGTCCTTTCTATATTTTAGTTTGCCTTCATAATTCATGATAAAGAAATGGAAGTATTGAACTAAAGTGACACTTGTATCATCATGCGAGCTTGCCAGAAAAGGGAATTGATAATGCTTTAAAGTAGTTATAATGCATGTAATAACACATACTAGTCACAGTGCCTGGGGCACATCGCATACCAGATTTTTTTTTTTAATTCCTGCATTTTGTGGGAAAGTTTGTAGTTTTTGATTACTATGCGAGAATATGATAAAGTCTCTAATGTTTAGAGGGAGGCTGTGTGTGCATGTTTCTCCTCTAAAGTGACAGTAAACTATGTAGGTAGTTATCAGTTAATCTAGTTAGAGGGAAATAACGTGGTGTCACTGTAGTTTCTCCTATTTTTCCCTATAAGTATATTCCTGGGACTAGGTTAGATTGAGTGGTCTAAAATCACCACCACAATTTCAATAATAGAAGGAAAATCTAACCCAAATTAATATTTGTGGCTGTCATCCTATCTAACCAATAGAACACAGGCTAGTTAAAACTATTATAATTGTGAACATTTTAGTGTTTACCCCCTTTTGCTGAACAAGTATGATGTTGCTTCTCTTAGTATATTAGTGAACAGAAGACTTTTCTATTTTTACTAACAGGGATACCATTCTTTAAAAGGATAAATCTTATACTAAATTAATAATATATGTTACAGTTGGATGGTCCATTGTTTCAGAGGATAAGCTGCCTTTCTGTATGTCTTTCTTTTTTTAAAGAGCTACTACTCAGAAGGCAGAGATACAAAAAGATACTTCTGTAAAGATGGAGGAAACCGGCTTGGTCCACTGGGGACTCTGTTATCTAAGCTATTACTATGATCTGGCAAAGGAACATAGGAAGAGGCAGTGAACTGAGCAGGGTCAGCAAGAGACTTTGATTTCAGGACCATGGAGAGCAATTCCAAGTTAGGAATGCAGATACGTTACTCCAACACAAATCTGGAGGGAGCAACTCATAGGATTTATAGCTATGCCAGATTAGATTTGCTGGAAACCTCTCTCTCCAAAAGTGCTGTAGTGGCTTTAAAAATGTCAATACTCCCTTTCTTTAAGCACTCCATGAACTATTCTCTTAGATAATGAGGACAGGAGAAATGATAAGGTTTGGAATCTGTTGCTTTCTATAAAGGTCTTTCCTCAGAGCCAGAGGGGAGTAGTGTATCTTGTTCGTTGTGTAATCCTGATGTGTAATCTAAGGGGAGTGCTTCAACTCAAAATGAGTAGGCTTTTCTGATATTTCTTCAGGATTCTAATCACTGGGGCTTTGCTTTATGACTAGTCTCGGCCCTTGAACATAACATAACCAAGTGTGGGTGGAGAATTTGGATGTAGTCTGCACATAAAGGCTGGTGGGAAAAGAAAAAAAAAACCCTCTGGTGGTTATCCATTTTGCAATTCAATTATTTACACTTGCCAAATATAAAACAAAATCTGATTCAAAAGATGGAAACTTTTAGGCTTTCAGATCGGACATTTCCATTTTAATGTTTCTATTAGCCATGTGGGCTGTGGATAACATTGTATAAAATTGTAATTCAGCATATAAATTGGTAAAGAGAGAGCCATAGGAAGACATAGAAACCTAGAAAGCCAAAATTGAAATTAGTGCATATGCATATAGTGAGCACCTGGATAGCATATTGGTCAGATGCTTCCTTAGATCTGGGATACTGGTGTTCAAATCCCAGTATCAAATTTTACCAGTAGGGATCCTTGGACAAAGACATCTTAATTTTTCACCTGTCTACTACAAATATGAGAGTGACATGAAATAAGAGTCACATCAGCCTGGATGTTACCCAGATGAACAAGGTCCACATCAGATGTTGGGGAACCAGGACAATCTGACTATAAATGGGCTACTGGAACAAAGCATGCATGGATGACAGTGGTCCTAATGGGACTATATGAAACATATGAGTGAACTATGGATGGTCTAAACACCTGCATTACATTAACTGAGAAACAGCTAGTAACTTAACACTTCAACATAGTGAAGAGGAGACTGTTCTTACAACTTGAGAGAGACTAACCACACATTACATCCTGGATTCATGACAACAGGGAAGAACAACTGAATGGGCAACCAATACCTGATGTTGGAACATCACTACCACCTGCTCCATAATTTAGCACAGCAATTGATATGAGGCACAAAATCATGTATAAACTAGCTACAGTCAACCCTCAAGACCATTTACCAAGGTTCAGTGGAGAACTACCATCATATAGAACAGGTATTCCTTGACCTATGACCATACTTAGGGCCAGAATGTCCATTGCTAAGCAAGGTGATTGTTAAGTGACTCTTTCCTCATTTTACGAACTTTTTTGACACGGTTGTTAAGTAAATCAGTGCAGTGATGGGTGAATCATATGGTTTTAAATTAATCCACCTTCTTCCATTGACTTTGCTAGTCAGAATCTGGTTCAGAAGGTTAAAAATGGTGATCGCATGACTTGGGATGCTTTCATTGTCTAAATACATGGCAGTTCCTAAGTGCCCAAATATTGATCACATGACCATGGAGATGTTGCATTCATCATAAGTGTGAAGACTGGACATAAGTCATTTCTTTTCAGTGCCATTGTAACTTTGAACAGTTGTTAAATAAATGACAGGTCCTGAAAAGCCAGCTAAAAGGGAAGAACAAAACCCATGCCATCAACACATGTGTCCTATCAGTCATCAGATACCTTGCCGGTATAGTGAGTGGCCAAAAGAGGATATGGAAGCTACTGATGTGAAGTCCTGAAAGGTTTCCACCCGAAGTCTTAACACCCAGGAATTGCACACAACCTGGAAAGAGGGCGGGTGGATCTGGTGAGTATCCAAGCCCCTGTCATGCACTAAACCCTGAGCATCTAGGAGTGTATCAGTAAGATGGCACCCAAAGACGAACTGCTAAGAGAATATCTGAAGCAGCAGCAAACATGCGAGGAAGATCAAACAGACAAAGTGCCATGCCAAGACAAGACCTAGTATAGAATGTACTGTCAACAGATAGCTGAGATGACTGACATTCAGAAATCCTATCAGGGGATGAAAAGGCTTGACTAAAAGAGGCCCCGAACATAGCAGCACAGGAACAGACACTAAGCATAGATCCATAGAAGCAAAGGTCTACCGCAGTAGATAGTATATGAATTGCAGGCTAGGCAGAGTGGCTTCAGAGATAATCTAACTAATAGTGGCAACATGTGAGATACTGGACGGAACACCATCAGGACAACCAAGTAACTGACATTGTGTACAAGAACATCTGCACAGTGTATGGGCTAGACCCTCCAAGTCCAGATGGGAGATTTCACAGAAGAAAATAACTGAGTAAGATCCTGTTCAGATCCAGATGGACAGGCAAGTATGACCAATCAATCATCTACATCATGGTAATAAATAAAGATCAGAAGACAGCAGTGTTGATAGATGTAGTGGTGCCAAATGACAGCTACATCAGGAAAAAGGAGTATGCAAAGCAGAAGTATCAGGGCCTGAAAGAGGAACCAGAAGATGTGGAAAGTAAAAGCCAAAGGCCAAAGTGGTGGTAGAATCATACAAGTCTGTGATTCCTAAACTGGAAAAGCGATTCCAACAGATCACAGGAACAACATCAGAGCTCTGTGTCCACAAGAGCGCAATACTAGGAATATACATACATATACACACACTCACCATATACAGATGTATCTAAAATAAAGGGCAGTAATACATTTTTGCAACACAATGCATAAGGCATTCTAATTAATACTCTTCTGGGTTCTTTTAACCAGGTATCTAATAAAACAAATAAATTTCAGTAATGTAAATAAATTATTTATAGAAATATTTATACAAATAAATATTGAAAGAAAGAAAGAAAGAAAGAAAGAAAGAAAGAAAGAAAGAAAGAAAGAAAGAAAGAAAGAAAGAGATAGAGAGAGAGAGAAAGAACAGTTGTATAATACAGTCATTAAAATATTCTATAATATATATGCCTTAAGATCTGGAATGCTATTTTTAATGCATAGCTGTCGGCAATTCTAGAAGAACACAGCTGCACAGATAGATGGTTCAACCTCTATATGTTGCCCCTGCAAATGCAATAGAGTAGTTCATAAATATGAAGAGTGAACACACCATTATTCAATGTCTCTGAAGAAAATGAAAGCTTCTATTTTCCTTGCATTCATCCATTTTGCGGTATGATTTAATTTAATTTTAATGTAGGTGTTTTTTCCTTTAGTAAGGGCTTCAGCATACTGAAACAATGAAACCCTAAACTGAGATTCACTAACATACTTATAATTCATTCTATCTCAATTAAAAATATAAAAAGTTCTTAAGTACCTTTATGAAATGTAAGCATAAGATACTCTTAGCTAATAATTTCATTTAAAAAAAATCCCATCTAGATATTCTAACAGAATGGATTAAACAAAATACAATTCCTATATTAATTAGTCTATAGAACAAATGTAAACAGAAACCAGAATAAAAATTAAACTCTATTTATTTTAAAATATATCATGTGCACAATAGGACACCTTGAAGTCAAAAGGTCATTATTTTCATGAAAATTACATATTCTATGCAAAAACTGATAGCATTTATTGATGGACAGTGTCATAAAGCCATCACTGTGTTTATAGACATTTAATTGAAGACAGCATAAAACGATAAACTAAGAAACATGCATGGTTGACTCCTCCAATTCAAACCATAAATCATACTGATGTTCAGACAAGTCTCCCAGACACAAATTCTGATGATAGATGAACCATTTAACTTTGATTTTTGAAAGCAATGAGCTTGCTAGCAATACCTCACACGGACTAATACCACATATGGTCATATAAGAACTCATCAAAAATCCATTTTTCTCTTGTGTGGATGCTAAAATTATCTTCTAAATGATCATTATTAAAAGTATGCAGTGTGTAACATCTTTCTAATGTGCATAGCTGGACTCATAGTTGTCCTGCTTCAGTAAGCAATGATTCTATCATTATTTCTAATCTTTCAAAAGGGACCCTTAAAAATAAATAAAAAATGAGGTAATCTGGAAAATTAATTTATGAAGAGAAATAAAAGAAGCTTAGGGGATCAAATAAATGAAAGTGAATTCTGCTTTTCAAAACCTTTTCTGTTACCAAAATGCTAAGCAATCAATTCTTTCTTAATTGATCACATGTGTAGCTTTTTCTACACATATTGCCTATAGAATCAATCACCAATGGGAAATTCACCAGTGATTACCTATTACACAACATTTTATGCAACATGAAAATGTGAAAAGGATTCCCTACATTATTTGGAGATTTCCTGTTTTTAAATGCATATTATTATAGTGCAGATGTTTTATCCTTTAGCAGCAACTTTGTAGTGTAGAGGCTGTATACTGAAGTCCGCTTTTTAATGTTCTTTTGAATAAAGCTAAGTTTTATAGTTATCTTCAGACATATTCAGTGTTCATAAAAGAAATGATTTATGCCACTGCCTTAAAAATGTAACAAGGTTGAGGGAAGTAGAAGAGGAAGATACTGGGTAAAATAGATGGGGCGGTGGAATTATTGGAATGTTCCAGGAAGTGCAACAGGCTTGATGGAGATTATTTGTTAATACTGTCACCAGAAGTCAAGCACAATTTGATAGTTGGATAAAATAATACTTTGCTCACAGATGAATCTAAATACTCCCTCATCTTGATTCTCTATACAATCTTATTTTTAGCATACACTTATTAGTCCATAATCTATCCCTTCAGGGAAGCTTGCATTTCTCCATATAAACAATAAACACTCAAAACAGTAAAAAGCTATAAATGCAACCCATAAGATATTAAACCAAGTTAAACTTTTACACACGTAGCCTTGCTTTGAAAATTAACTGTCAAGACTTCCAATCATTCTGAGGGGAATAGATTTTGGCTTTTAGCCTGAGTATAAAGCGTATGCTGAATATTTTAAAATAGCATTTTGCTATATTATTTTATGAATTTGAGTCCAAGAATATTTGTGAATTATTTATTTATTTATTCGAATTTATATACCGCCCTTCTCCCAACGGGACTCAGGGTAGTGAACAGCCAAAGTAAAAACATATAATACAAAAGTTTAAGAACAAGTTAAGAAATATTAAATAATTTTGGCCCCTGTATACCACTTTGCAAAACTGCTCAGAAAGTTAACAACCGGTTCTCCCGAATTTGTAGATTTTCACGGGTACAGGTATGCAAGTCTTGGTGTATTCGGGTCTTCTCCAGTGTAAGATTGAGAACACTTTGGCAACATTTTGACAGAAACTCATCTGCCATCATCAGCCTTATGCAAGGGATCTTCTGCAGTAAGGGATCTTCAGTTGCTGCAGAAGATCCCTTGCATAAGCCTGATGATGGCAGATGAGTTTCTGTTGAAACATTGCCAAAGTGCTCTCAATCTTACATGGGAGAAGACCCAAATGCACCAAGAGTTGCGCGCGCACACACACACACACACACACACGTATGTATTGCAGTCACCTGAATGTATACAATGGAATACATCTGCACAATTATGAGATATTTCTGAAGCTAAACAGAAACTTCCAGCTTTACAGATTCCTGTTAAATAATAGAAAATCTTCATATTTATTTTATTTTTATTTTATTTAAATTTGTTATAACTGCCCTATTCTAGTGGACTTCATACGTACATATCTTTTTGCCTTTCTAATATTTTAGTTTCCAATTGGCTTTTGTTTTTTGTTTTTTTTTGCTATTGGGGTGGGGAGAGAAAAAAGGAAAGGCACATTTCTCCCTTGTATATTTGAGATTCCAGGTGGTGGCTCTCTCCAGCTAGCCAGAGTAGCAAATGCCTGCAAAGGATTTTGAGCTTTAGCATTATAATTCATGGGGAAGTAGCCGGTTTTTCCCCCCCAGGGACTTGTTTAGCTGTGGAGCGTAATGTCAGACTTTGGGTCTTGTTAGTAAGCAGAATACATCCTAGCAGCAAGGCAGATAGTATTCAAGATTCATTAATATAACTTGATTTGTTAGGCTTACTAACAAAGCTCTCCTATTTCACCTCATTTTCCCATTCTTCTTCTTAAAAAGTGCATACACTATTTAATGCATACTTTTCCCTAAGGGGAAAAAGACTAGATTTAAGAGAAACGGATTTGAATAAATCTCAAGCTTTCTCAGTATCTTTTAGGGTCACTCCCAATTACTCTAATAAATATGAATTTATTCTCTACATTGCGCACATAATAAACTATATGGATTTGATTTTTATTTTATTTATTTTTTTTAAAAAAAAGATGTTTGCAAACCAGCAGTTCTGCCACTGTTCGGATGCTTCTCTCATCACCTTCTTACCAAATCAAGTTTTAGAATTTCCAGCTCGGTATTGGACCCCCTAAACTTCCTTTTTGGTATCATCCGGCTATAATAAATGAAAGTACAGTGATATTTAGATGGATGAGTTGTATAGCAGGAAGAGAAAATTACCAAACAAGGACCTAAAGCGATCCCCTGTCTTCTCATGCTTGATTTCATTCCTTAATTAGAGCCATTAATCAATAGGTATGAGATATGAGGCTTTAGAAGGGCTTGGTGACACGACACCTTGCCACCTGTCAAAATTACAGCTTTCTGTTCATGCACCATCCCTCAAACAGTTATTTTCTGCAAGCCTGGCTGCATTTCACAATCCATTATTTACTGTATAGTTCTATTTCACTGCAATGTCAAAAGATAACTCTGACGATAAGGAATGGTTTACATAGACTGGTTAAAACTCACAAACATAGACTTGGTGATCTTGCAGTCATTAAAGCTTTAAATGTTACCCTCTTTGAGAATGATAGACTCTGTCTGTGAAAAAATATTCTTGATATATTCCATTTCCTGTAACAGGTTCTGCTAACGATTCACGCAAAATAAATTTTCCCTGAGAAGAAACGCTGCAATCATGAAAATGTTTGGGTTTTTTTTTTAAAGTAATAATGCAGATTTGATGATGTCTTTGTTGCATGCATTTTGGTATTCTTTCTACACATTTAACCCTTGAAAATAATTATTGGATGCATGCATAAATGGTACTGAGGAAGTAACATAGCAGTCATAACAGTCCGGCATGAAACAAGAAGGAGATTTCAGTTGTCCAAGATATGCAGAAATTAAAAATAATTCTAAAATATACACCGCAAACCCAAAGAGGTAATTTACAGATGTACACCAGCTCAGGGAGAGTGGAGCATGTTTGATAGCCATAGAATGTTGAGGGTCAGTTGGAAAAGAAAAGTGAAAAGGCTGGGTGATGTGTAATGACTGTTGGATAAGGCTGCAGCTGATTGGTTTCAACTCTGGAAAGAATATTTATCCCATGAGGGTATCTGTATGTTGCAGCAAACTGCTGACCACATTTACTGAATATGTATTATGCTTTGGAAGAGAAGCATCATCAAGTCTGATGTTTAGTTTTTAATGTGATACTTTATGACAAGAGAAGCTTCCTGCAGAATGCCTTGCCACTGTCAGGAATCTCAAGTTTGAACAATTTTAAACAGGCAATGCAGCAGGAATGCTGTGGTGTATAAAGTATCTCTTACTTTTCTATTCATCATTTTAGTTTTTGATACCGATAAAGCGCTATATGGAAGCATTTCATGATTACTAGATTTTTTTCTACATTTCTGCATTTAAAATTCCAACAGCACCATTTTATACAAGACTAGTAGTTGGGTTCAATATATTAATCTGTATAGAAGCAGCTTTAAAAGAAAAAGCGTTTCCTCTATAACTTAAATTAGGAATGACAGTTTAAATCCTGGGGTTCCTTTTGAGACAATTAGGAGCCCCCTGCCTAAATTTATTGACAGCAGTTAGCTACTTGCCAATCTGAAGTAGAAACTATTAAAATAAACATTTTTAAAATATTTATTTTAAAGCTTCCAAATGCCCCCTAAAATCTTGATTTACCCAGAAGTGTGCTATGACCATATCCACTGTGGCCCTGAATTCCTTCTGTACATGTTAAGTATGGCTTGTAATCACACACAAAAAAGGATCAAGATCAAATTTCTAAATAATTAACCAACAAGCCAAATAAAAAAAAAGTTATTATACTTTATTATAATAAAATTATACTATAGATGGGCCTTTTCAGGAAACACCAACTCCACAGCAGTTTTCCCCTGTCCGAGCTCTTACAAATGCACTGGAAACATAATCCCAACATACTTAGTCCCACTTTATAAAACGTCTACTGTGAAATATCAGTATGAAAATCCAAGGATGCCTGTCAAATTGTTTTGTACCATCATGTTTCCAGAATAATGGAGCTGGAAAGGAAGGATTTGTCAAGAAGAAGCAGTGCTTAACTCCTACCAATTTGGCAACTTTGGGTCACAAATGGTACTCGGCCATTCTTTAATGAGATGTTCTCCACCTTAGTCCTACAATGGAGCTAGCTGTTGAAAGAAGCCATTTGGACGGAAGGAAAGTATGTGATAGGAAAATGTTAAGGATTAAATATCTCCATTATATTTTTTTACTAATCTTCGATATCCCCACTTCCTAATTACCCTCTAAAGCCCTATTTAATGGAGTGTTCCTTGTGTATTCTCTAATAATATCGTTGCATTTTTTCTTTTTTTAAAGTTCAAGAGACCTGATCCAGTTTAAGAAATTAGCAACTTGAATTCACAGAATCAGAAGGTACCTAGTTGTACAATTGCCTTCCAGTTGCAGTAGTCTGCTATTAAAGATTGCTGTCTCAGTTTTTAATCTCAGTTTATAGTATGTAAAATTATAGTTAATAATTATGATAATTATGTACATAGTTTCCTATCGTATTATGCAGTCCCAGCCCTGGTACCATCAGCTATTAGCACTTAGTAATAGCACTTATCAATAACATTAAGAGTTATATATCACTTCACAGCAGCAAGACTTTTGGTGGTGCAATACTGGAAGAAGAAAGATTTGCCTACTATTGAAGAATGGACACTAAAAGTAATGAACTTAGCAGAGATGGCTAAGATATCAGCGTACTTGAAGGACTATTCCAATGAGAGATACGTGTTGGAATGGAAAAAGTGGATTG
>JANHZT010002050.1:470138-480518 GCA_032468215.1 Stegonotus admiraltiensis | reverse complement strand
GGCCAGACCAGCCTGATGAAATAAGAATGTTTTTAGGGCCCGACGAAAAGTTTGAAGATCTGGGATTATACGAATACGAATATGCAAAAGGGAAAATACTCTGCACTCTGCAAGTGACTATCTTAAATTTAAAAGAACTTGAAGCATTTCTTTTTTCAGCCATGAATCCAATCTTAGACAAATCATTGATTATTTTAAAAAGCTGATAGAGACAAGTCCTTCCCCGTCTGTAATTCTTGAGTATATTATTTGAGTAGAGCCGTAAACGTAGCAATGCTTCTTGACAAATGAAAGCTGATAGTAATGGTTGGGTGATGTGTTTCAACAAAGGTCTGAAAAGCAAATATAATTAGAATGTTGTAGGGAAGGAATGGAAGTAGTTGCAGGATTCCTATATGAAACAGAAACAGGAAGTTGGCATATGTTACTACTGTAAACCCTAACCTTATCTTTGCTATTTAAACCAGAGTTGAAGAACACAAGGGCCTAGTTTTCAATACAGAGCTTAGAGAACTTCAACAGCTGATGCTGATTTACAATTTGTAATGTGATACAAAGAAAAATTAGTAAAATAAATGACTGAAAAATAATCACATTTAATTATTATTATGTTTAAATTAAATAAAATCAAATTCAGATCCTGTCCTACTTTTTCACAACACTTGGCAAACTATTCAAATGCTTAATAGAGTCCTCATTCAAGAAAGTTAGAAGTTTCCTGTGTCTGCATTAAATTGGATTTATTAAATAGAAACACTATGTATCCAGTAACTTCCTTCCTTGGAAGCAGATTTTTAAATGAACACTGCAACTCCTGAAAGTTCTCATTGCTTGGGCATAAAGAGCATTGATGGTAATATTGCTGATGATGATATATTCTTTTAACTACATCATCTCCATCCATTTGGGACAGCATGCCTCTGGATAACTGGATGGTGTTTCCAAAGCAAAAAACAGTCATTTTTTTAAAGGAACTTTTAATCTGTAAATGTGGCTTGTTTTCTAGGTTCCGAAGAATGGTGGATGGATATTTTTATTGGTTTTAAGTATTTGTTTCATTGTATTTGTCTATGGTCAGCCATATATAAATATCACAATAAATATTTTAAAAATAATCCTTGAAACTACTTATGTCGTAACTGTCATCTAAACTAAGAAAAACAATGCAGACCTCCAAATCTATTCAAAACAGAACTTTTGCCTATTGTGTGGAATCAACATTGTCATTGATGACTTGAGCAAGAAAGGAAAGCCTACTACAGTATGAAAATAAATGACTGTGATGATATTCAATATTTTTAAAAGATGCATGTGGTTGATCATGTTTAGTTCTTCTCTAATATGGGTCACTGACTATTCCTTTCAGATATACTTGCATAGTATGTTTTACATTTAATAGCATTTTATTAGCAATAGATAAAAAAATATTTTCTCAGCTATTTGGCACTTTTATTAGCCTGACAACATGCTGCCCTGATAAATAAATTCTGAAGATTAGATGTCAGAATTAAACTAAACATGTATTTCATGTACTGCACTCAGAGGCGGGCTGCTGCTGGTTCGGACCAGTTCAGGCAAACCGGTAGTTCCAACCACCGGCTGGGTCCGCCCACCCACCCTGGCACTATCCCGTCCTATATATCTCACTCTCTAGCTCACTTGCCCAGCCCACACAACCCAGCTGATTGCTGCGCCTCACCCGCTCTACTCACCGCAGCTGCCCGAGGTGTGCTGAAAGTCACGTGCATGAAATTGCGTGTGTTTGAAGCCGCGTGCAAGTGGGATCACATTTTCGGTTCTCCACTAGGCGAACCAGTTGTTAAATTATGTGAAGCCCACCTCTGACTGCACTGTACTGTAGCTAAACATCTATAGAAACCCACAAGCCACAATGTAATTTGCTTTAAAAAAAATACATTGCTATGAACTATAGGTGCTTAAATGTCAATAGATTAAGTTCTGTCTTGAATAGGCAACATTAGCCTGTGCTTTCCCAAACAGAATAGAAAACATGGCTCCTTTCAGTTGTTGTGGGTCATTTCACCTTGAAGTAAACCTTTCTTCCCAAACATCTGGAAAGTCCCTACCTTTGTCCTAGAACAGTGTTTCTTAACCTCAGCAATTTTAAGATGTGTGAACTTCAGTCTGCACATCTTAAAGTTGCTGAGGTTGAGAAATGGTGTTCTAAAAAGCCACTCTGAGAAAGCACATGGCTTATATATTGTTTGCTGTTCCAGGAGGAACATATCGAAGATTTGAAGAAGCTGAACTGATGTCTTATTCCAAAGTGCTCAGAAGGCACGTAGTGATGGGAGGCAGAACATTTTGGTTCTGCAGATCTACTTTTAACATGCCCCCATCAAGAACATTCAGTTAATGCTATTTGTCCTATTTTATATGGTAAAGTTAAAGAATGTCCCTCAGAGACAATTTCTATTAGTTACCTAGCCTCTGATTTAGTTTTCATATTCTTCAGAATTTGCATTTCTGTGTAGACATTTTGTAAGCCACTCAGGGCACTGAAAAATGTGGCGGTGGGGCGGTAACATCTATAAATAAGTAAAATGGTTTCCTAACAAGGCATTCAAATTTTCTAACCAAGAGTATTCAAGGAAAATTATTTTTCCTTCTATGTAAACTGTGTTCCATATGTAAAAACTGGGTCAGATTTTCACTGTAATAATCACCATTGAAGTATTAAAAATTCAATAAAAGTTTCATTTAGTTACATCCCAGGCTCCTCCTTGACATTTCTTTCTTCTTCTAGTTCTAGTTTGCACAATTGCACAAAAGAAAGAGTTCAAGGCAGTGTGAGGGATACTTATCTGCCCACTTTTGTCACTGCTTGGATAATTGGAAAGAGCAGGTGAGCCCAAGAAAAATCAGTTCCTCATCAATGCCCTCAGTTTTTGTTCCTGTAAATTTTTATTTTCACCTATTGAATATATTGAATCAATGCCACTCCATTACAATAAACACTGGGGAATTACAGACCACATTTAATAGGGGCATCCTCTCTAGGTTGTATGCATGGTAAATGGGATCCTCTCTTTTATTTTATCCCCTGAAGCTCCTGATTTTCTCCTACTGAATTTCATTAATTAAGGCAGCTCTATTATATTAAAGTCTTGTCCTTGATATTACAGAGGCAAAAAAAGTGGTGAGGGGGGAGAATGCCATGGCATCCACAGGGAAATTGTTTATACTCTTTTTTTCCCCTGCAGCCTTTTTTGTCTCACTTAACAGTAGACCAGCACTCATTCATTCCATTCAATAGGGAAACTATCAAGCAGCTGAGGAAGCCAGCAATTCTTTTCCAGCTCATATTTTAATTTCTTCCAAGATATCCTGTTCCTTGCTAGCAGCCTGAGAAGATGCTCATTGCAAACACCTGAAGGTACATCAAAATCAGATTTGGAATCTCATTTTTCCTCATATTAAAAACATACTAAAGTTAATATTAATGAATGCAAACTGAAAACAGTTTGCCTGGAATATTTCATTCAGAGGCCAACGTATTTCAATACTGTACACCACAACTTTGAACTTTGGTACCATTTTCCAAAGCAGTGAAATTTTACATTGCTTCACAGTGTGTGATTGTCACAACCTATAAAGTTATTTTTAAAGCTCACCTTCAGAATATTCTACACCAAATACAGATGATGCAGTACTGCTGGTACCACAATCAGAATCATTTACTGCATGTACAGTGGCAATTGTACCATTGTTAAGCTGCCATTCAAAGATCTTGTTATACAGGAAGAGAGCATCCTATCCATACATAACAGCATTTTCTGTCAATCACATTGTTTCTGCCAGATCTAGCATCAAATTTGATTATTAAATTGTGACATGCTATAAAACATTGGTTCTGCATCAGAACAATCCGATCCAAGATGGAATAAAAATCGAAAAGAACAAAAAAGCTTCTCCTCAAATATACTCTACATCCCCAGTCATATATCAGTATTCAATTCCATGTTCCAAAAGAATCAGACTAAAGAATTAATTATAAGAAGTTTCCTATGTCATTTGAAGATAATTTGGTCACTATTTAAAACAGCAATTCAAATAAGAGGATATTAGTTATTAATATCAGCAAAGAAATCCCATCCCCAAAGTACACATATATAGGTTATGAAAATTGGGCCAGGATTCACATCTCTAAAGTTGAAAAGTGCAACATCATTTTACTGCATTGCTTAGTGATGGAAATCGTATCATCATGACCCCAAGGCATGTGGATTGTTAAGCAGGAAGAGGCAGAAGTCCCAAGTAAGGAGTGTAGGGATGCCACTGGGAATGCCACAGGGTGCCAGGAGTCTGGAGAGAAGGCCAGTGCAGGCTATGACTCATGGGTGCCAAGAGTCTGGAGAGAAGGCCAGGGGAGAGCTTGGAAGGGCCGCTGCAGCGGAATACCAAGTGGCACATGCGCGTGGGTACAGGACGGCTGCTCTTCCGGTTTCCGGTGCTCCTGCGCGCGTGAAGACCAGCTGGCCAGTGCAACGGGTGACAGCTCACATGCCCTGAGAGATGGGTCTGTGTGCCACTTCCAGCATGCATGCCATACATTCGCCATTACTGGGCTAGGGTATCTGTTGGCTTTCAGATGCTTTCAGCTCTTGAGCTGGGTACAAAAAGGCTAGAAAATATCCCAAGCTGAAGGTCTCCAAATGCAGTGGTCTGCACTGATCCTTGCATAACAAAAAGAAAAGGGACTACAGACCTTACAAAAAACAACAACCAGTTTACAGAATCAGAGTAAAATAACAAAGCCAATGCAATGCAGATATTTGTTGAATGTGAATCAAAAGTTGGTAAACTATACTTTTTCTTTTCTCCTCTTGGTTAGCCCTAAAGCATTTATTTTGCTTTCACTTCATTAATTAATTTACTAATTAAACAACAATTAAGTTTAAAGTCACCTTGGCCAAAGTATTATTTTAATTAAAAGCAGGGGCATACAGACGGAAAGACAAGGAACATCAACCATTACTACAGGCTGATGTTCTTTCAAGTGTTGAAAATGAACAAAAGACAAAATATGAATGAGTCAATCTCTCTGGCCAGTATCCACCCTTAGCAGAATATTTTCTGCTATCCTTCTGAAAAGGATATGTCATGCAGTTTATAGCAGCTTTATCACTGCCAATTTCTCTCTTTAAGTATGTTTTTTTGGTTTTCCCCCAACATCTGCCTGTTTTATTCTAATGTTCAGTATATTCACTTTAAGATAGACATTTAATGGGCACTATTAAGTATCTGTAAGCAAAGAATATGTATTTCTGTGTTTTGCTATGTTATACTGCACTGGAAATCACTTAATATGTGTTTCGTTAAACAAAACAGATTAACATTTTAATTTCTGATTAAGAGTGAATTCTACTTTCCAGTGCAGATTGGGATGCAAGGGTAAAGATGGGAACCAACTTGCTAAAATTAAAAAAAAAGAAAGACTAGAAACTAGATTAAATTTTAAAAATAATACTCACATGACTATAACTTTGATCAAAACAGTGCACAGTAGCACACCTTTTGTACAACGAAGTCTACAGAAAAAGCACTAAACTTACAAAAGCCATTGAAGAAGAAATCATGGGGCCTTGATAGATCACATGCTGATAACACTACTGTTGGAGTTTCAGTGGAAACCCGGGTTCAGTATAATTAACAAAAGGATTTGAACTGCACAAAGACAAGAGTAATTTTTTACACAGAAGTTTGAAAAAGGAGATAGGCTTCAAAGCTCTTCCACTAGCCAAAAATGATGGATAATTCAAGCAGAGTTTAGCTCAAAGAAGGTGGAGAGGAAGCTGAGCTTATCTGATAACTACATATGTTTGTCTGCAAATGGTAAATTATCAAGAAGCTCTATAAAAATGCATACTTCTTTCTACTCCTTCTTAAAATTGTTCAGTTATGATCCAAGTCCCTTGTTGTCCGGGACAATCATGAAACCTTCAAACAGCAGTATCTTAGTAGATGAGAGTAGTACATAGGGGTATAGTAACCATGCCATAATTTATAACATCTTATGAGTAATACTTAAGGAGATCCAAAATTTCCCTAAGTGAGCTTGATATGATTAGAGGCATGTGCTCCATTAAGAAAAATATGGTTGGGTTGGCTTGGTTTTGGCTTACTATATAGGGCAGTGGTGAAATCCAATTTTTTTTTACTACCAGTTCTGTGGCCGTAGTGTGGCGTGTGTGGTGTGGCTTGGTGGGCATGGCATGAGAAGGATACTGCAAAATCCCCATTCTCTCCCCACTCCTGGGGGAAGGATACTGCAAAATCTCCATTCCCACCCCACTCTGGGGCCAGCCACAGGTGGTATTTGCCAGTTCTCCGAACTGCTCAAAATTTCCGCTACCGGTTCTCCAGAACCTGTCAGAACCTTCTGGATTTCATCCCTGGTATAGGGTGAATCTAGCCATGCAGTTTGTAAACTGTGGTTTATGAATTAATACAATTTATAATTTCAGCCAATTGTTAGTTTCTACCTAAATAAACCATGGCTTGGTGCAACATCAGCCAATCATCTACTGTAGTCCCAGAGCTGTAGTACCACAGCTGAATCTCAGCAACCAATTTAATAACTAATACAACTCTTCCATGTATCTATTCTAACAGTAGCCACAACAAAGGGTGATAACAAAATGGGATTCATATGATGACACCATCATACAAATACCCCCATTACATACCTCTGTTCAACATCTGATGTAAGTATTGTATCTAAGTCACAGCATTGGAGCAACATCATGAAATATATTTTGTCTCCAATTTTCTTCATCACAACTACTGTCTTTATCCAACACTGAGTAAAGTAGAAAAGAAGTGCTACCATATATGAATGTACTGTACATAGCTATGGGATTATCAGAAGTTGGGACTGAAGAACAGATGTGGGCAGTGACCTCAATTTTTATTTTTATTTTTTGTTAAATTTATATGCCACCTATCTCATTATCAAAGTGACTCTGAGCAGCTTAAAACACAATAAAAACAAGAACATAAAATATTTAAAATGTAAAAAGCATTAGAAACATAAATAAGATTTGAACAAAACTAGGAACCAGACAGATGGATAATACAGAGGTGGAATCTTCTTTTTTAGTCCACCAGCATCCTCCAGCATAGAACATCCCCATTGGGGTCCCAAGCCATCGAAATGTTATTTTCAAATCCAGGTATGGGATTTCATGTAGCCATAATACAATACTCATATGTTACTTTTCTTAAATTAGAAGATAAGTATCTGGATTCCTGATGAATAAACTCCAATACAAATAAGTAGAGAAAACATGCATCTCTAATACTACAGCCACCTCCACTGAAAAATCCAGATAAGGGCTCTTTTCCCTGGTCCCACTGAAATTCTAGTAGAGGATGATACAAGCTATGACTGACAGACTAGGGGAAAGAGAAAGCAAGGAGCACCTATTTCAAATTAAATGTTAAAATTCCTTGAAAATTCCATTTAATTTACAAATTAAAACAATACGCTGACATGTAAAAAAAAATCCAAAACAAATTTTGAATGCTTCTTTAACATTCCATTGTCTACACAAGCTTGTAGTCAATAACAAACATGTTATTTTCATGGTGGAATATTTCTCCTCTTCCTGTGGAGAAAAAAAAAACACTTTGCCAAAGCTGTATTTTCCTTTCCTGGTACCCATTAGGATCCGTTTTGGCCCCTTGACCCACTGACAGAATATACAGGCATTAGAGTTCAGATTTGATATAACATTATTGTTGCAAGCTCCATTTGTCTAATTCATCAGGAAAAATTAATGTAAAGTGGAGTCATCTAGGGTTATTCCTCTGGCTCAGGAATTCTGGGAGTCGAAGTCTGCAAGTCATAAAAGGGCTGTAGTTTTCCCCCACTCCTGACTTCTTACATGAACTTTTACCGGTAACTTCAACTACACAAATGTTTATTGTAAATAAATTGCTAAATACTTGCAATTTTTAATTCCTTCTTGCCCCATTTTGAAATTGCAGCTTGTCTGCAATTAAGAGATCATTAATATCCATAATATAACAGAACTTTCAAAGTTATTTCTTTACCTTTAGGAATCTATATAGCTCCATTAGCTTTAATGAGAATCATGTGCACATATCAAGGAGCAAGTGGGCCAATTAGACCTAGTGCAAGTTATTCAACCCATCATGAAAGTCATAGTCAAGGTTATTTTGAAACATGCATAGGAATATGAGTTCTAAACTAGCACAGAACATGGCTGTCAAGCGGTAACATAATTAAAAACTTGACTATTTCATTTCTGTTGCTGTTAATTCAATGGTACAGAAAGGTATATTGTTCTAACATGAAATGCATGTTGAGGTTCACTGTAGTAAACATCCAGGTATGTGACTCCATGCTGTATATTCCATGTAATATGTAAGGCATTTGAAAGAGAAGCAACTGTTGACAAGATGCTATACATAAGTAGTCCTCAGTTAATGACTACTCATTATTCTGTCACGGTTCAAAGTTACAACGATGCTGAATGAGTGGTATTTATGACCGAGTCTTAATGTGCATGGAGATTCTCAGTCATCCAGGTCATGGTTGTCCCAAAGGTGTTTTTTCAAAAGGCAACTGGACTTTCTGGGATTTTTTTGAAGACGTTTCGTTTCTCATCCAAGAAGCTGAAGAAGCTTCTTGGATGAGAAGGGAAACAACTTCAAAGAAAAACCAAAAAGTCCAGTTGTCTCTTGAAAAAGCACCTTTGGGACAACTGAATCTTAAATTTTGGCTATTCCAGCTCTCCCATGGTCACATGACTGCAATGTGAGTCTTTGGCTTGCGCTTACACAGTTGCAGTGTCCCATAATCACCATTTGTATCCTTCCTTGGCTGCTTCCCACAAGCAAAGTCAAGAGAAGCCAGAAAGTTGGTCCTGTAACTCATGCCACAGCATTTTATCCTAAAAAGACCCAGTTATGGAGTCCAAGGGATCTCATATTTGATAGCATGTATGTGCCTGCAGCACTAACCTGAACTCTATAGCATTCACACACCTGCCTGGCCATGCTTGCAACCAGTGCACTTTTCCACACCTAGCAGCAATCACCCCCAGCCACTCTTGCACTACAGGGGATGCTTACACATCTTTCCCACCTGATAGTGGTCATCCCCAGCCCCACTAAAGCTGCATTTCATGGGCCACACGTACCGTCACTTACCTGCCAACTACTCCTAGACCTGCCACACTCATGTAGCCTTACCTGCCTGCCACTTTGCTTGCAAGCCACTAGAGACCTGCAATGGTCGTTTAACTACAGCAATGGGAAGTACCAGGATTACTATCGCCAAGTGATGCAGTATCACTTGTGATGCTGTAAAGCACAAATCACGTGACTGCATCACTTAGCGATAGCAATTCCACTTACTATAATTAACCAAGGACTACTTGTATACATGAATTATTTTTTTTTAAAACACCAAAGATAAATCATGTGATAAACTGTTTCAAACAGAAGTGATCTGAACTCCAAATTTCTTGGGTTGGTGATGGGAGGAGTTGATCTCTGAATTATTATTTACTCAAATATATTTTTTACAATTTTAATAAAAAATATTAAATTTATATCCTGCTCAGCTCCCAAACATTTTGCACTATTGGCATTGCTAAACAACTCTGATGCCTTTAAAAAGAAAAAAAAATGTGGCATTGCAAAAAAAGAAAAGAAAAAAGTGGCATTGCAAAAAAAAAAAGCTTTGGAAAAAAATAAAATGTGGCATTCTAGAAACGGATGCCTTAGAAAAAACAAAACAAAAACAAAAGCGTGAAAAGATAAACTTCCCAATTACTGATAACTTAGTAATTATAGCTAAATGGAGCCTCAGAGTTCACAGGCAGTCTACCTTCAAATATTATTTGCTGCGGGACAAATAAAAACTCAAAACATGAGTATTTTCTTCTCGCGGAAGCCTTCGGAGAGCTGCTACGACCCAGCCAAGGATGCACCAGCTCACCTGCGCTAACCATCAACCTCCACTGGGCTCCAAAGGGTCTTTCCCCAGTGACGTAATTGCAATAGTCCCGCCCACCCTGTCGTTCCAAGTCCTATTTTTCTCAACCGGTAGCTCATTGGTTACCATTTAGTGCCGCCCCTCCGCTGTGATTGGACGCATAAGCCGCTCGTCAAAGAGCCAATTCCCATCAAGCTGCTTCGGGATATCTCCGGTCTCTCTTTCTATTAACAGCCTTTGGAAAGATCGTGAGCGTGAGAGTTCAGTTCCCGATACGGATAAGCGAGATTCCGGGTCTCTTTACGGAAGACATGTTTCATTTCACACACACACACACACACACCCGGGGGCCGAAATGAGTGTTGAACGGGGGGGCGGGGGGGACGAGC
>JANHZT010002050.1:455209-465661 GCA_032468215.1 Stegonotus admiraltiensis | reverse complement strand
CCCCCGCACTCCCCCCGCTTTTGGCACGCGATGGCAAAAAGGTTCGCCATCACGGTTATAAAGCATTATTTTTCCCTTTAGTTATAAAGACTAAATAGGCCTCCTAAAAATATTCATACAATTTTTTTTTCCAGAAATTCAAGTAACACTTGAGTAAAGGTTCAAGTTAAGTTTATAAATGTTAAGTATTATCTGTGCAGAGCGCTTAGCAAATATAAGTCTGTAGTATACTTCCAAATGATAGAAGACATTTAATTGAAGCATATAGAAATTCAAAATATAATATGAAATTAATCTTTTTGAAGGTTATTTAAGCTATGACATGGTAATGACATACTAATTTTATAGTGATGAAAAGATAATATGTAATTCTGGTGAGGCTTTTGTTGAGGGATCCTTCCTGTCTTTCTTGAATGTATAAAAGTACATACAAAGGACTGTCTTGTCAGGCTACATGCAGGCACAGGTTTCTTCACTCCTTTTCACTATTCAAATTCCCTGCATTCAATAGTTAGTTTAACAGCACAACCCTCAAAAACTCTATGTAGTTTAATTAAGCATTAAATATAAACTATTATTGAAAATGGAGGAAACCATATTTATGCAGAATATCAGCTGCTATGGAAACCAGGAATCCAGCCATATGTATGTATGCATGCGTGGTGCAGGCTTGTGAGTGAGTGTGTTTGTGTCAGTGTGTATGCAATACATATGAGCCTCATAGTTTTGTTTCTCCTGCTTTTTCATAGAAATGGACACTTTGCTGCTCTGCTTCCAGACTGAGAAGTAAACAGCACCTGCAGTAATGCTTATGTCTGAGCCTTCTAGCTTTCCATTTCCCAGCTTCAGCTCTCTTTAAGAAGGTTGTTTATTATGAATTGGCTTGAAAATCCACAGATCTGAGATAGCCTACAACCAACCCATATAGTGTGCGATAGATAGATGGATAAGGTGTATACATGTTTGTGTAGCTTTGATAATTCTTAACTAGCATCTGAATTTGAAAAGAATACTTTGAATTCCTTGGGAATTTTAAAAAAAAATGAGACAGACATATTTAAAAATTAGCAACTCATTCTCTAAGAAAATATATTTATAAATAGCAATTATTACATATATATTCCCTTTGTCCCCATGCATTCATTATGTTAGGGATGTTAGGGATGTTAGGGACTCTCACTATGCATATATTGTTGGACTAAAATGCCCAGCAGTCCCAGCATGAGGGATATTGGAAGTTATAGCACAGCAGCCTCTGGTTCTCCAGTCCAGTGTGTGTGCAGCTTTATTTAATAGGAATTCTTTTAACTCTTTCTTCTCATTTTATTGGCATAGGGATGGGAACTAGATGGCATCCAGATGAATGGATCACACACAGGCTGAGTTTCCCTTTGAAATTCCGTATCTAATACTTATGTTAATTACACTAGAAAAAGCTTTTTAAAAATCTGCAATTGCTGTCATGCTCTCATAAACTAAGGTGACCTGGGAATAGATCATGATATATGTAAATGAAAATAGTATTCCTAACCCTTCCAGGTTTTGGTGCCCATACCCTATTGTACATTTTTGTAAGACAGTGCTATCAATGACGTGACATTGATTGGCAGCTGAAGACACATTTTACTCTGTGATGGTTATTGGCTGCATATTTCAATACTACCTGATTGATCCTTGGAACTAAAGTGGATCCTGGAAAATATATTTGTATTCACTGGCGTATTATTTATAGACATTAACTTATAAACTGCTCTGTGCATCACAAACACAATTAGAATATTTCAGTAGTCAAATTTAGAACACCAAGAGGAACAGCTTGGTATGTTGTTTAAGTTTTACAGTTGGAAGATCTTTAAGTCTTGCCTACGTAGGCATTGGACTGTGTGCCCCTCTGGTATGAAAACGTTGTTTGTTTTCTGCTAATTATCCTTTAAAGAGTAGGCGTGAGATGGCAATGTCATTGGATTGGCATAAATTAGTTTATTACAGCAGAATTGCTGGGAGGGGTGGGAGGAATGACACTCTGGAGATTGCTTGAACTCATACATTTCTGCTGCCAAAGTTTACAGGACTGTAAATTTAAATGTAAAATTTTTGTAGGCAGGATGCATTGACAGATATGCCTAATGGAAATACATCTAGTTCTGAGCCTCAGAACAGGTCAATAATAATGCTTATATTGATAGCAGCAATGTAGGAGATGTTATTTGGTATTAAAGCTAAAATCCATGTTATCCCCTTAATCATAATTACATTAATATCGACAGGCCCTTGACAATACCCACTTTAGTATTGATAGATTTCTGTCAATAATGCATTTCTAAATAAAATACATTCATTCATAATTTGTATAATACACAGTAAGCAATGTTAACACATATCAGAAAAATATACCTATTTAATTAATGATACTCAACAATTTGTTGTCTTAGAATGTGTTATTGGTCAATAGGAACCTTTAATTTAGTAAATAAAAATACTAGTAATAACAGCATTTTTAAACAAAGTACAAAGTATCTGGTAATTAATAGAGCAGTGAAGATGTCAGGTACAACTTGTGTAAAGTTATGACTTAGGTAAGGCTGCATAGCCTAGAAACTCACTGGTTATATATTTAACACATTCTGAAGAGGAAACTCACTACATAACCTCATAACTGTCTGGCAGTTAATATGACAACATTTCACAGAAAATACAAATATAAATTTGAGTGAAAGTCCCTGCTGATGCCGCATTTGGAGACATTTAAGATGGTAGCCATCTGTTCAAAACAGGAAGTGAGAAAATCTACTCAGAAACAGTGTTGACCATGTAACACATCTTAGAGTATGTGAAACAGGAGGGATCATAGACGATACAATTAGCAGTACTGGTATTCTCTTGTTTAGCAACTACAGTTAGGACCAGAAACTTGGTTGTTAAGCAGAGAGGCCACTAAGAGAAACTGTAACTCTATTTATGATCTTATTTCAAAGCTTTCCTTTGTTTTTTGGAACTGTGAAGGTTGTAAATATAAGGATTGGTCAAAAGATACATTTTCATCACTGTTGTAACTCCAAACAATCACTAAACAAGGAAAGCCTATATAAAGATGGTGTGGTAGGTACAATATTAGTGAGATCTATCTGGCCACTGGAGCCCAGAAGTAGCTCTAGAATGCCACTAATATTAATGTTTTAACACTAAATCAAAAGAAAGCGTTTCTTAATGAATCTGAATAATATCAATAATAATAATAACTTCATTGTCATTGTACATGTATTCACAGTATACCCATACAACGAAATTCACTTAAAGTCTAAAGCATAATAAACTAGCATTTTAAATGTAAAGAAATTTTAAAAATGAGAATTTTCATCTATGAATTTCAGGTCAATTAAAAAATAGCACTTCCTGTGCTCAGGTTGTCAGACACAAGGACAAAGAGAGAAGAGGAGAAAATTTGGACAATTATTAGTTCACTAATGTGGCAATCCTTGAAGTTGATGTTTTGATGGAAGTTTTGGGACAACCCATGGGAATGGAATGTGAGAAGAGGAGGTGGGATTCAAAGCCACCTCCTCTGTTAGCTGTATCCTAACACAATGGCTATTTATTAGATTTCTAACTCACTTTTGTACCTCGTTGGCCCTTTAGCCTGATAACAAAATATTAGAAACCTAGATTCAAATAAATGGAAAAACATGAATAAAAATGGTAAGTAGCACTTTCTGGTTTAACTATGTTAATATACTGACAGGTGAATCTAAGTAAAAGTATAAAAATGTTTTTTAAGTATAAAAATGGTTTATATAGTACCAAACCTGGTTGGATATTAACTGTTCAATCATATGAATTAGAGGTGTACCTGAAGTACAGATTTTAGGGCCAAATGTAGCCCCTAAAAGCTTTGAATGGCATTTCAGATATTTTTAAAAGTTGATGCCATATTGTAATTAATTTACAGAAGGGAAAAATGATTTAATACTTGTCTAGAGGGCAATTACATTAACTATATTTAATTTTATTTAAATCTAGATATAAATGGAATGAAATAAAATTTAATTTTTATCTTGTTACCATTTTTGGGAGTACAGCCTTCAGCATATCTTTCAAATGCCACACTCGGCCTTTGGCCTTAACAAATGTTATGGACCTCTGACCTCAAATACCTGGGATGGAGGAATGGTAATTAAGAACATGCTATCCCTCAGGGAAGATTGCCCTGATTACTAAATTTGTTTTAATCTGAACATTTACATTATGAAGTAGAAGCCAGTGTATGTACTGTGAAGTAACATGTGCCATCAGGATCCTGCTTCATGTGAAAATCAACATGTATACAGTTGAACATACATTGTATGTGCTGGTGAAAAACCACCAGCAAAGGAATTAACCTGCGTGGACATTTGTTGACTATTTCAATTTTAATGTCTAACATGACAACTGAAGATCCAGGTTTTAAATATTTCTTTCCATTTGGTGAGATTGGGATAGTTACGTTTTATAGCCTGAATTGCTCTTGAGTGGTCTAGCTGATGAAACTGTTATCAAAATGAAAAGAATAAATATTCTAAAGGACTACAAAATGTAAATGAACAAATGAAAATATTTTGATGAATTTATTTTTTGTTATAGAGGGCTCCGTGTTGACCATGGCATCGAAGGACAACAATGTCAACAAAGTGATTCCTGTCCTCAGAATTAGTCAGCTGGATGCACTTGAACTGAACAAAGCCTTGGAACAACTAGTTTGGTCCCAGTTCACTTGCTGTTTTCATGGATTTAAACCTGGACTCTTGGCTCGCTTTGAACCAGAAATTAAAGCATCTCTGTGGCTTTTTTTGTGGAGATTCACCATCTGCTCCAAGAATGCAACAGTGGGACAGGCTCTACTGAACATTCAATACACAAATGATTTATCCCAGATACAGAAATACCAGACATTGAGCAAGCAACAGAAATTATGGTATCTTATTTGTACTGTTGGCGGGAAATGGCTGGAAGAAAGGTGTTATGATTTATTTAGCAAACGTCCACTGGAGTCATTCCAAAGGACAAAATATTTTATTAACTTAATAGTCAGGCTTCTCAGACTCTGTGAATTGCTAAACTTCCTAATTTTTCTTCAGAAGGGAAAATTTGCTACACTTACTGAACGTATTTTAGGAATCAGATCAGTGTTCTGCCAGCCACAGGGTGTCCGTCCAATTGCATTTGAGTACATGAACCGAGAACTCTTGTGGCATGGATTTGCTGAGTTTCTGGTGTTTCTTTTGCCACTTATTAACATGCAGAAACTCAAACTCAAGATTTCTTCTTGGTCTTTGCCTGTTAGGAAAAACTTCAATAACGAAAATATGTCACAAATAAATCACAAGGAATGTTCTGTGTGCGGGGAATGGCCTACTATGCCTCATACTATCGGCTGCTCACATGTTTTTTGTTACTATTGTATTAAAAGTTGCTTCTTATCAGATATATACTTTACCTGTCCTAAATGTGGCACTGAGGTGCAAGATCTCCAGCCATTAAAATATAAATTAGAAATGAAAGAGATATAACTGACTTAATATTTTCCTCACACCCATAACAAAATATAATTCATAAAACTGACAGAAATAATTTACATATACTGTATATTTTAGTTGGGTTCCTCCCCCGCCCTCCACCATACAATTGTCTTTCTATAATTCATTGCTATATATACTGTTTTATTTATTATAAACAGGTGCTCTAATACTATCATGTACTTGAAACCCAATAAACTGCTTTTTAAAAGATAAAGTAATATTTGGTGCTTTTTACCTAATTTTTGAATTTTTTTCTCAAAACACATGCAAGTTCCAGAAGATATGAAAACTAACTTTTTTATGCGTATTCTAGATCAGTGGAAGGAAGAGAAAAAATCTTATGGACTAATCTGAAGAGTTATAAAAAATGACAATATTTTCATTTGCAACTTTTCAATTCAGGAGTTTTTTAAGTAACATGTTGAAAATGGAAATATTAAATCTGAGATTCCTAGTCCTATTAAATTTAACTTGAATAAAATCATAATTGGTTGTTTTCATACATATTGCCTATGTATCATGGAACAACATGCCTACACCAAGTGCTACCAGCCATTTAGATGACAATTGATCATCCTTTTTCTTTGATAAATTATTTGGATGATATATATATTTCTATTTCTGCTCTAATCATTCAGAGGAAATATATGTTACATTCTGTCAGGAAGCTGACATTTTTAGCCTATTTTTTGGCCATTCCGACTGGTTTTAGACAATATTAACTCTTCTATGTTTTTAAGCTAAATGGTCTTTTCATGTCCTTTAACTGTAAAATGTCCTGTTTATCCAATGTAACTGTCTTTGTACAGCTATTAATTTTTTACACTTTCCTGTTTCTTACTTTGGGGAATTCATCTTTATTAAAGGGTAACGGTTCTATCATTCCTGATCTTTTATCTCTTTTATCTGGCACTTCCTTGCATGCTGTTCATAATCCTGTTTGGGGTTTATTTTGATATTTTTCTTGCTTTAGTTTTAGCTTGTATAGCGCACCCATTATTTAGAAGAGCTTTGAATTTTCTTTGGTTTGCTAGTGGCATCACTTACTTTGTCAGCCCTTGTCAGTGACCTATTAACTGGTCTTTTATTTGGGGTCCTGGTATTTTGCAGTATTGAGCTAATGGTCTATGTTTGTCTCTTTTTCTATAGACTTTGTAGTTTAGGTTTACATCATTATCTCTTGGCAAGCTCTTGACAACAGAAAGCAGGATTCTCACAAAATCTTCTTTAAGTAGATTTATTGAAAGAGAACAGGGATTAAGTTACACAAATATCAACAACTGGCTACTTCCATTTTAGCACCCAATTTATCTCTTAAAGTTCACTGTGGGTTGGATTTCTTAATTCTTTTGCTAACACCCATATAATGGATAGGCTAGGTGGTTAACCATTTTCCTGACAGAATGTACAAATGTTCTGAGCTAATAATATTTTGCAAACTGCTAACCCCTTTCTCAGAGTCTAAGAAGCTCATAACATTTCTTTTCACTAGAACTTTCCAAAATAGCAAACTACTATTATTCACAATTTCCCTACTAAATATTAGAGTTTGGTGTTGCTCCCTTAGTTGGTTTAGAAATTTCATCAAGTTTTCCCTTTCAGCCAGGCAACAAAAGTAGCAACATATTAAAACATTTTATCCGTAGGTGGCTGGATTATAAAGTGAAAGTGTTTTTCATAAAGATATTGGCAACAACAGTTGATAATGTCGACCCCACTGCACTATTGCAAATTTCATGGACGTATTTGTAACATCATCAGGAATGTGGCAACTCAAAGGAGATTTTACCTCTATTTAAATTCAGCTTGCAATTAAATTTCAATTGACAGATTACAAATATTCTGGATTGATCTTCACAATTACTGCTATTTTAAATGCTCTGTCTTGATAAAATATGGACAATTGGCACAGAAGGAGCGTCAATGGCCTGATCTTTCTGGTTGGCTTGTTTCTTTAGTCCATTTCTAGTTCATCATAGCCCAATTTAAAAGGAAGTTTGTACCTGAGTTTATTATTTGGTTTTGCTCCTGTAAGATTGAATAACTCCCAGGAAGCAAATAATCTATCTTTCTTATTTTCTAAAAATACCTCTTTTTTTATATAGATCATCATTTTATTTTCAATATGTGGCATTTCACAATTCTATGTAACCAGGATTTTAGTCACAGCTTGTGAGACAGAAATTGGTTTTATTTAGTTATTAACTGCCCTGGTTTTGTTGCAGAAATAGGGACAGACAGAAATGTTACTGACCCTCATCAAGTAACTCAAACAGCATACATTACAGCCACTTTTTTTTCTGCCGTTCCTGTACTGATCTTAGCCTTTTTTATCAGTAGGATAGGTGTAATAATGGAGAAAACCATTTCTGAAGGGTCAATGAATCTGGAAAAATGATTGCACTACATTAACTTTTAACAGCATGAATTTAAAGAGAATGGTCTGCCTCGGCCATGTTTGCTAATGTCTGGCTTATGTCCAGTTAATAGAAGATTTAAACTGGATAAGGAGCTATGTGTTTACCAATGAGAAAACTGACTTTGAGTTGGAGATAAGTATGTACTAATGATGAACATGTGATTACTAAAGTGTACAAACTGCTGTTGAAAACGAATACTGAAGTTGAGTATGTCAAAGATTGTATGATTAAATGAACAAAAGGTTTTGGTTGGAATATAATGTTGGATTAGTGGGACAATATGTGCAGTAAAGGATAAAAGTAAAATTTATTTAATTCAGATGTATTGATTGAAAAGATATTTTTTATAAGATAATATATAATTGGTACTTAACCATAACACCTAATAAATTGTCTCAGATGTATAAGAGTGTGCCAAATGTATGTTGGGAATGTAAACAGTCTGAAGGTACCATTTATCATTTGTGGTGGATGTTAAGAAAGCTAAGAATGATCAGAATAGATGGCATTTCAGTTCAAATAATTTAGATGTATTTTAATTCAGATTTTTTTTTTCAAATTGAATGTATAAGTGAAGCCAGAACCTTTTCATTTAGATTTGATAGATAAACAGATTAAAAAAAAACCATCAAACTTTTTTTTAACAGTAGCAAAGGTTCGTTATGCACAGTTATGCACAGATAGAAAGATCCTATCCTAGATGTAAGAATGGATAGTGAAACTAATAGGTTTGGCCGAGATGGTGAAATTGATGCTTTGATTGGAGAAAAAACTTTGTCTAGCTTCATCTCTACTTGGAAACCAGTCCTGAACTTTTTTGTGTGAAATGGAAAGAAATGAAATTTTAACTTTGGGTTTTGATGATTATATTTGTTTATTGATTATAAAAGTATGGTATCCTAATAATGTAATTTAATTCAAAGGGATTTCTATAAATATATTTGTATTTACACCAAAGAAAACTGAAGTTATTTATTTTCTCTCATAGCTCTTTCCTTTTTTTTTTACTGCATTCCCAATTTTGCTTTTTTTTCCTTCTCCCTTTTCCCTTCTCCTGAGCTTTTTTTTTCTTACAACTTCTTTGTATTTTATATCTTTTTGAAATACAATAAAAAAATTAAGGCTGGTTTGCCTAGATAAGTAAACACAATGTACCCAAGTGGTTACTTTTCCTACAAAGTTCATATGTATTTGATTATTATGAAGCATCATCACATTCTTTTGAGATACAAGCACTTCTAAATTCCATATGTTACCCTAACTGTACAAGCTACAGAATCTTATAGAAAAATTGATTTGTAATTGTGTACACTAACATATAGTCAGAAAAAAATTTGGTATCAAATGAGGGCATGCAAAGTTTAAAACTAAAATTAACCCAGGACCATACAACATCAACACTGGATGAGTCATCCGAAGAATATGCCATCCTCATACCCTGTAGTGATAGAAGGTGTTTTCCAGCATGAGGATTCAATACATTCTCCAAGAATAACCATTAGTGATGATCAATCAAGGGATTGTAAATTAGGAAAACAAGGTTACTCTTAATTACTCAGTAGCCTGCCTTTTGATTGGAAGCAGGACTATGAACTATGGCACAACCTAGTGCTCCTGAGTCTCTAGCCAGTGCAGTGAACCACTTATCTAGGAAAATATCAGTGTCCGATTCCACCATAGAATGGACAATGATCGATTGTTTCAGTAATACCTACATTGGCCATTGAAAAAACCCTGGCAATGAAGATACCTTTGCAGGGGTTTTCTGCGAGAAAAACATCATCTCATTATCCTCCTCATCGTCAACCAGTACAGAACAGTTTCGGTGGGATAACTTTTGACCTTCACTATGATATATACTGTACATTCTGCTGACTAAGCAAGTAAATTTTCTCAAACAATTGCCCAACAAGGGCTAGAGTTACAGTTTGCACTTTGACAAGAATCCATGGGGGTTTGATATTAAGCACACTGAGGGTAATTAAGTTGTTGTAATCATTAGTTTAGCAACCAGTTTGGCACAGAGCTTCAGTCTCCCCACCCTAGCCACAAGCAAGAACATGAGTTAATTTGCACTCCTATTTAAAGTTGTTCTCTTGTCTTTAGAGAGAGTAATTATTTTAACTGTTAGAGATGCAATCATACAAAGCATTTTACAGCTACCAAAAGAACAAAAAAAAAACCCACAAAAAAACCCCCCGTCTTTGAGTTTCAACATCCCTCTTTCAGTTGTGAAACTGACGTATGAAAATGAGACAGAGGTGCATCTTAAATCTGGATTCCGTCCACTGCAGAAAAGCACCTCAGCGTTTGATTTTTGGTTTTGGAACAGTTGCTAAGGAACATAGTTTTATTCTGTATGAATCTTTTGGCCTCCCTGGGTCTTTTTTTCCAGGAGGAAGAAAAAGATATTCTGGAACTCAGAAACCCTGGATGCAGATCTGCTTTCTACTTTGAATTGGAATGCAGTTTATCCCCCC
>JANHZT010002050.1:433504-446672 GCA_032468215.1 Stegonotus admiraltiensis | reverse complement strand
CCAAGCTGTCTTAGGAATTCTGGGAGTTGATGTCCACAGGGTATGAAAGAGCCAAGTTTGCCTACCACTGGTCTAGGGCCTTGCATTATTAGGATTACTGTCTCACGAGCTTTAGATCATTTCTTCCAAATGCAATTAAACTTCCTAATCTTCTAAATAAATCTTGGAAAGAAGAGTCAGAAGTCACATTTTCAGTTTGATCTTGTATTGTTATTCAGTGGAGGCTTCAAACATGTTTCTTCTGTTAGGGTTAGGGGCTGAAAATTATTGAGTTCTAGCAGTACAGATTACCTTCTTACTGTCTTATACTGAAACTATTCCTCCCTTTGATTTTTTTTTAAAAATCCTTCTAGCAAATCACTTGATGTATCAACTTCTATTTCAGTGCTTTCTTTGTTTGGTTCTAGATACTTTCATTCATCCAGAGGAACTGAAATACAGAAATTCATTGATGTGTGGTTTTTTGTTTTTTGTTTTTTGTTTTTTTTTGCTTGAAGAGAGCAATGAGTTTCCATAAACTTCATTGTTTTCAATTAATGTTTGCAATCAATTCAGTTACAAGTGAGCCTGTTTCTTTCAAACTGACTGCTTTATGTTCTTTTTACAATATCAGAAGTAACCTCTGCATACTCAGCAAGAAACAATTGTCAAAGCTTCCACAATGGGCAATCTGAAACTCTCAAAACATATTCCTCACAATCAGCATGTATTTTAGAAATGACCTTTTCACCCAGTTAAGTATGCAGTTTTTGTAGACTTTCTCTACTTTATTTCTTCCTCCTGTTGAATTCCATTGCTAAACTCCTATTAGTTGTCCCTGTTCAGTTGTTTAAAAAGAAACAGTGTGGCAATTACAGCTGTAGAGCTGGTATTTCTGTCATTAAACTGTTTAAAGTAAGAATAACATCTGAGAGATTCTGAGTTTTGATTAATGTTCTGATGTTTTACAGCTTTGCAGAGCCCCAAATGTTGTTCCAGTTTACTCTCCATATCCACTTATCTAAATCTGAAGGAGGGCTGAGTGGTATGATGGATGTTCTGATGAGAAACATAGTGGTTGGCCATTAAATTTTATCACCTCTGCAAATACTGCTTATTGGAGTGCTTTGGGGAATATGTCTATCTCTTGTGTATTTTCTTATTTTGCTGCTTTTCAAAAATCAATTCATTATCGTTATGTATTTAAATGCATTTTGGCATGATACTCTATTTGCAGATTCACAAATTCTTTCATTGTTATATTTTATCAAGTTTCAGTCTACATTTCTATATATAGTCCATTAGTCTATGTGTTTGCCCCCTTCATTTCTTTTCATTCTCCATGAGTCCCATTCATTGCTTCAAATTAATTTATTTTTACTAGTTCTTGGAATTTCTCTTGTATTGTCAGTTATCTTCATTGGGTAAATGGTTATGGGATTTAAAATAGTGCATCTTATATAGATTAAAGGTAAAGGTTCCCATCACGCATATGTGCTAGTCATTCCCGACTCTAGATGGTGGTGCTCATTTCTGTTTCAAAGCCGAAGAGTCAGTGCTGTCCGAAGACATCTCCGTGGTCATTTGGCTGGCATGACTAAATGCCAAAGGAACACGGAACACTGTTACCTTCCCACCAAAGGTGGTCCCTAAGTTGGCAGAAGCTGGGACAAGAAATGGGAGCTCACCTGTTACACGGCACTAGGGATTTGAACTGCTGAACTGCCGACCTTTTATGTCTTAGCCATCTTAGCATGCTTTTAATAATATATCCACAGTAATCGTATTATGCAAACTTCTCAGACTTTTCTTTTAAAACTTACTTTAAAACAATCTCTAAACATTGTTATTCTTAAATTGGACAATTTCTACATTATCTAATCTCTTTGGTGGACTATTGAGCAAAAGCGGTCTGGTTTTTTTTCTTGTCCATGATATTTCTGCCATTAAAGAACTGCAGAGAAGTATTTTTTTAACCAAAGTCCTTGAAATGTCTGCTATTTTTATTCCATTTTATCAAAAAGTAAAAGAACTGTTAGTGTTTTGGTGCCTTCCCATTTCAATCTATGGTTGCATTTGTCATTAAATCCAATTCTGAATTGAACTGGTTGTAATCTTGTTGCCATCAAATCTCTTATTTGAATTATATATTGCCTCCTTGAAATTTCCAATCTGAATCAGATTTTGGAATAACATACGTTGTATACTTTAGTGTATAAGTGTTGAGCCATGTCTGCTGTACTCAGAGCCCTATCTAGTTTGGTTGTGCTGGGCCCTGATTTCTGCCGAATTGTATCATTGACTGGTGGAAGTAACTTCTGCATTTATGATTGTTTCATCTATTGGTTTGAGCTTCCTTTTAAAAATTCAAAGCAGCCTGCTATTTTCAATTTAGTATCAATTTTGGGAGGAAAACCTGAATGGCTCCTCTCTTTTTTTTAATTGCTATATGACTGCTCAAAATGGATTCCTTTTACCTCCTAGCTGCTTTCTCCATTTGAACGAAGAAAAAAAAAATCAGTGCACAGTGTGCTTTCACCCAAAATGGAAAAGCAATTGGGGAAATGATTTTAAGCAGACAAAGAGCTGGAAAGGAATTTGCTACGCATCTGTCATCCATTTTTCCTTTCCTCATTCCAGCATCTAATGTTGAATTACCTTCAAAAAGCCAAACACAAACTGCTGGGTGAAACTCAGCATCATATGTAGTTTGCATTTTGAGAATAACTGAAATGTGAACTTACTGTTGTGGCTCTGCATGATTTTTTTTTAAAAACCCTACAGATCTATATTACCTTGGGCAGAGTAAATTAACATAGACTGAGGCTGCTATACCTTACTGCATTTCTTGAGCTGCTGATAAAGCAAATTGCACTAGAGGACCAGCTAGTAGGAGGACAAGATAGTGCTATGACAGAAATAATATAAGGAATAATAAGGACTCAGGTGTCCATAATTAAAGCTGTATTTCAACCAAGGGGTTTCAGTTACATCATTTATCAATGTCATTACAAGCTCTTGACAAAATTACAAATTTATATGCAGAATTCAGAGATACATGATTTGTTAGAATGCATGAAGAATGTTTCTATTAAAAGCAGGCAGACAATATGTTAACCTCTAATGCTAGAAATGCCAGCAATCTAAGATAGGAAGAAAATCTGCTTTTGTTTCCCCGTTCTTCTCCCTCCCCCATTCCTTCTTTCTGCCTACTTAGCAACTGATCAGATTGATTCCAAGCACCAAGTCAAGGTGGGCCAGGAAAAACTCAAAGGGACTCTCTAGAAAGATCTGCTGAGTATTAAAATCCATTTGCCTCTTGCTAGCATTTTGGGAAGGTTTGGGGAATAACTGCTAAATGGCAGAGTGAATATGTTAGCTGTAAGTATTGGGCTCCTCCTGAATGATATAGGAATTGTATGGGAAAATTTCCTAGATAAGGGACAATTGTGCCCTTGAAACCATCATTCATGCAATGTCCTTCTCAGTCAACAGCCCTCCAGCCTTTCTTTCAATAGTGCTTTGGAGGTTTCTCTGTTAAGCTCCTTTGATCAATAAAGCAGTGTCAGGTAGATGAGGGAAGCCACTATTTTTATTTTGTGAAGTTAGAAACAAACAGTAATAACCTCTTACAACATATTCTTTCCTCATCTTTTTTAGGTTCACACACTTTAGCCTGCAAACTTGTATCCTGATGGAAGAAGATAGAGTTATGCTCTTGTTAAAAAGGCACCAGCAGGAAGACAGCAAGCCAGTTTAGTGATGGAGTTTAGCACTTGACCAGATACCTTCCCATGAGGAGACAGGGAGGAACAACTCAGTGTATTTTTGCTTCTGTCTCCCTCTCAGAGATTCATTGGAGAATGTCCTCCCCCCCACACACCCATGAAATATGAAGGCTGTACTTTTGTATAGTATCTCAGTATAATATTGACTATTCTTAGGATGTGGGGAAAGAAACGAATCGCTGCTTCCAGTACTACCTTCTGCTTCATATAATCTCTTATGTGATGCTTGCGTTATCAGTTTCTGCAGCTACACTACAGACTTACAGCAAATTTGTCTTCAGCTTTATTATGAAAAAGAGAAAGGCAATTGAAGATAAACATGCAAGGGATGAGTAATGTGGGAGAATAAATGAATAAATACCCTGAAACAATAACCAAAACAAACGTTTCTCCAAATGGCAATAAAAGTGCATTAATTCACAGTTGCAAATTGCTACTGCTTAGAGCAGATGTACTTAATTATGGGTTCCTTCTTAATTATGAATTCCTCATCAATTTGCAATGCAAAGCTTACAGCCTCAGTAGATAAATATTTCATTTTATTTATTTGTTGCAACTATTTAGTAGAGTGTTTATCAAAAAGAAAAAAAGAAAAAGCAAAGTGTATGTGTGTGTGTGTGTGTGTGTGTGTGTGTGTATGTATGTATGTTTTCTGAGGTTTTCATGGGTGTTTGTATGTAGGTCTTTGGTTGTTTGGGTTTTCTCTCGCGTAAAATTGGAAGTATCTTCGTCGAAACGTTGCGAAGATACTTCCAATTTTATGCAGGAGAAAACCCGAACAACCAAAGACATACATACATATATATATATATATATATACCTTGAGATGTATTTAGATTAATGCGAAACTGAAAAGAAAAAAGTTTTAATTAATTCTATTAGGGTGCTCACTAAAGTATGCAGGTGATAATCCATCCACTGACAAACCTATCAACCTGATTATGATACATAAACATATGCTACTATTGGAGATCTGTGAGGGAAGGGTTAAAATCATCAAGGTGGTGACCACACTCAAGTGATCAAAGCCACAGTGGGGTTTTAAAATAAGGCCAGTGACCACAAGCCACAATAAATTAAACTAGAGACAACGAAGAGACAACGAAGCACAAGTTAGCTAACCCTAATTTATAATCTATAATAGACTGCTGATGAATATATTGTAACATCATAGGTTATGCCAGTGATATTGTGCATATATAAATCTAAAGCCTGCAGATATGACAGAGATAGCAAGTATTTGGAAAATATTTCACATACTGTATATATAATATGTGTCTCAGTAAATGTGCTTTTGGAAATTAAAAGAGAAGCCATAGCTGTCCTGTTGTTGGCCCTCACTCCAAACCTTTTAATGCTTCTTTTATCCTTAATCTCCATATCGCCACAACTTTCGAAAACCAAGAAAATGTTCTTCCTCTCTGCTTTCTTCAACTCCATCATTCCATCTGAACTAGAAACCCTCATTTAATTCCCCTTGAATCGTGATTCAAGGGAAGGAGGATGCTACTATCCCTTACCTATGTCAGTTGTCATGAAAGGAGTCTCTTTCCCTTAGCCTTCCTTGCCTGACCCCCTCCTTACCAATTTACTAAGAAGTGAGTTAATACCACAATTTCCTAAATAGACATATGAGTAATGTGTAGGCAACATCTTGATATTTTTTCCAATCCAGGGAAATGATTGTGAAAAGTGATGGAACAACTGAGAGAAAGATAGTCTAATATTAGTTTCTTTCAGAGAAAGGATGTGCTTTCAGACAAGAAATGCTGGCATTAGTCTCTGCTTCCAAGAGCAAGTAGAAGAAAGAGAACATGGAAAGGGAACCCTTCAGAGGGAGCTGGGAAAGATATCTCCATCTCTGTGACTAAACATGATCACTTTTTCCATGACAGCCTGATTTGGCATCTTCATGAAACCCACAAGATTAGACATTTATTTTCGTTTAGGAAATAGAAAGAAATCCAGACTCATAACCAAATTCCATAAGAAGAGGAAGCATTGTCAAATCTGTTTTGGATCACGATTAACTTGCATCCCATGGAGTTCAAGTATTAATACATCTGCATCCAACCCCTGATTTAATGACGGCATTAAAATTAAATAAAATGTACCAGATTGGCCTATTGCTTAGGCAATTGGTTTAGCATCAGTTTCAAAACCAGCCAGCCAATTATGAGTTATTACAAGCCTTTCTTATATCCCACATGGAAATAGTTTGACATTTTCCACACCAGGATTAAAAGATACAAGTCATCTGCCTTATACTATATGTGTACGATTATATTGTTGAAATAAGTGCTATTTAGCAGTTCATCAGTTTTGTTAAGTAAATTCTATGTGCAAGTTTTGTTTCTGACCAAGGATACATTATTATGAAAATAATGGTAGTAAAGGTTTGCTATTCCAATTAAGGACAATAGAATAGAGGTGGAAATATAGTGCCTATTTTACTTCAAATTGTTAAGGTATGTTTCATATCCAATATATTTAAACCATCTTTGGTAAAAGAGCTAACATTAAAACTCCAGTGAAGAGTTTTAGCCAACATGCAGTGAACCGGAGAATTCAACACAGCATCTATATCATTTTGTATGATAAATCAAGTGAGGGAATCATTTCTTCCATTCTGAATGAGTGAGGAATCATACAGTAGTTCTTGTTACTCTGAATGTTTCCCATCTCTTCTTAGAAACATCTGAAGACTCTTAGTATTTAATTTATAGCTGTTTTATCTAATTTAAAATGGATTTCTTTTAGTTTTAATAATCTGGATGAGCAGTGAGTGGCGTGGTGGTATGAAGATGGTCACCTCCCACTCAGAAAGTTGAGAATTCAATCCTAGGCAGCAGCAGATGTTTCTCTATCAGGGCGCAGAGAGAAAATATCTGCTATGAACTCTGCATAGGTGTCAGGAAGGGCATTCACCCAATAAATGCTTAGCTCCATTCAGTCACCTGACTCCATTCCAAATAAAGGGATTAAAGTTGTAAAAAGAAAAGATAAATCTGGAAAAGCAATCCTTTTGAATGTTATTTAGGATGAACAATCTTCCTAAAGAATATTCTGTAGCGCTGTCAACCCATGGACCAATTTTCTATGACTATACAAACAATATCAGCTTCTATGGATTTGGGTGAGAATATTATATAATTTTTATGAGTGATTGAGGGGCACAACATTCAGTAAAAAACATAATATTGTATAAAGCATAACATAACACAAATGATACATGTAATATAGTGGGGTGAATGGGCTTGAAAGTTTAGTAAGCCATGACATGAAAAACAACATAATTTTCCCTGGAGTCAAAGCCACATTTGAGTGTTGCATAATTAAAACTAGTTCTACTTAAAACATAACCAAAAAGAAAAAAGAAAAGAAACCAAAAAGAAAACCAGATAATGGAAGAAAACATTTATCACAATCAAAACTAACAAACACATCAAATGTATACATTACCAACCTACCCCAGGGCCTGGGAAAAAGACAGGCTTTTTTTAAAAAAAGAACATTCAAAGGCTTGCAAGATAAGGATGATCTAAGTCTCCAGGAATTCTATTCTATATGACAAGTACTTCAACAGAGAAAATGTGCCTCCTGGGTCCATTTGGATATAAAGCCTGCCCACTCTGTCATATCCTACAAGGAGGACAGAAATCACAGGATAGCAAGTTTAGATATCAAGGTTCTATGCCATGAAGGGCTTTATAGATGCTGACCAGCTACTTGAATTGCACCTGAAGATCTGCTGGTAACCAATAAGCATGTGTAGCAGAGATATTGCAGGGATATACTTAGATATACCTATAACTGATTTGACTACTGCATACTGGACCAGCTATAGTTCCAAATGGTTTCAATGTAAAGTCCATTAGAGTAAACTACATGTGAGATGACCATGAGAAAGAACTACTGGTCCTGGAAAGGACACAATTGGCACACCAGAGAAGTCTATGCAAAGGCCATCCTGGCCTCAAGTGAAATCCCATTCAGAACTAAAGATGGAAAATTTCCAGGAATAAATAGCTACTGTTATTTTTATGTTAGAGCCAGTCTTCCACATTAGACCTAAACTGCCTCCAGGCAGTTATAACATGACTTCAACTGAATCACTATCTATTTCTATATAAATAGCTGGCCTCCTAAGTTAAGGATATTCTGCTTCCTTTCCTGGATTTATTCACATTTATGCAATTCCAATAGTTAAACAGAATTTACTGGTGAGAAGACATACAATAAGGATCCCACAACCTGTAAGCCGAGAGAAGATGGCCAGCCAACTGAGCTCTTATGTGAGCTGCAGAAGAAATCAATCTGCCTAGGTCCTCATGAAGGATCTCCCAAGCTGGGTAGTTCTGTGTCTGGTGTCTGTGAGGAATCCTTTTTAAGACTGTTCATCTGACCAAAAGAGAATAATGATGAAGGCAAGCTCCTTTCATTCTGCCGGCTGTTCCAGCAAAAACCCTGCTGACAAATTATTAACAGAACCTAGAAATAGACGGGATGTGTTTTCTTAAAGCTTTTCCTTTCCTCCCACTTTTGCCCACAGATGAGAGATGACAGTGATGTGGGAAAGTTGTTTTCATATCATTGGTTTTTACAACCACTTTCCAGGTGGCCAATGGATGAAAGAGATCAATAATAAGGAAAAGATATGAGATGAAAAAAATCAATGGAATGAAAGAACCAACTGTGGGACTATAGAAGGAGGAAGCTCAGATGATTTCAAGTTGGGCAATATTGAAGATAAATAGTCATAGACACCCCCTAAACTAAATATCCTCTAGACCAGGTAATTTTAATAAAATGTAAATGATCCTGAAATCACCCAACTTGGAAACACTTTGACTAGCAATAAAGAGCCTGCATTTTTCAACTGTGACCTACAGTGATTCAAAGCCATTCCAATTGTTTTACAAGGTGAATCAGATGGGATCCATGCTTCAGTGAATTTAATCAGATTTTGGCGTCCTTGGTAATCTCTGAGTTTGGAGGTTTTATTGCAGGCGTTTCATTTCCCAAACTAGGTAACCAGTGCTAGTGCTAAAACGTCTGCCAAAAAACCACCAGCCAAGCTCAGAGAGCACCAAGGACCCCTCATTTCAACCCTGAGTTACAAATATTCTCCTTTGTGGATTAATCAGATTACCTTTATGTCCAGAACTGGTTCATTGAAATGAATTAATAACTTATTGAACAAATTTAATTGTTTTTATGATTATAAGTTTCGTGAAAAGGGGAGTTTTGTTTTGTTTTGTTTTGTGTTTTGTTTTGTTTTGTTTTGTTTTGTTTTGTTTTGTTTTGTTTTGTTTTGTTTTGTTTTGTTTTGTTTTGTTTTGTTTGTTTTGTTTTGTTTTGTTTTGTTTTGTTTTGTTTTGTTTTATTTTATTTTATTTTAATGATAACACTGCTGCTTTACCTTGAAGTGTGATTTGGCAATTTGCAAATGGTTTAAGGTTCTGTTGAATAAATTGAAAAGTGGATAATAATTCTTAGTTTCTTTTGCCAAAAGTTATTAACTGTATCTTAGACCATTATTCATAATCAGAAACATACCACTTTCATAAGAAGATAACATAGAAAAGATACCATGGAAAAGAAAGTACACAGAATCAACAAGGCAATATGTGGTAGACTAAGGCACATTATTTTCAGCCGCTTCACCAGGAGCCTCTTGTTATAAGAACATTATATCTTAATAATTAGCACACACTTTCATTAACCTGTGTTGTTTTCTTCTATGGATGTGTCTATCTACTCAGACCTTTCAGAAGTGATTCTTGGAGCACTCCAGATTCTTGGAGCACTCTGTATGGTATAAACCGTAAGTACTGTGTGCTACTCACAGCTTTACCATACAAGTCTCTGACTTAACCAGTGCCTGTTACCATCACTATCTTCATAATCACAAGGCTTTGCTGAGTTCATAAAAGGAGCACTTTTTAAGCAGAATAGGTAGAGGTTATGTCTCATTAAACTTTCAATAATTCATTGTGGTAAATTCAATATGTCCTCCAAACAATTCTCCTTTTCTAAAGCATATTACTTTGGATATAGCAATTTCAGCCAAGCCACTTTAATTTATACTTTCCAGCTTTGTGAGAAGGAGTTTTCACATAAAATTGCTTCCCATTTGAAAATAGCCTATGTTTTGTCAGTTGCTCAAGCAGCCTCAACACACAGCATGCCATTTGTATTAATTAGGGCACCATGTGGATAACCATGCTTCACCAGGTAGTATTTGCTAGCTTCCTTCATTACAAAAGAATTTAGGCTGATTCCAACATGATAATGAACAAAAACCCAAGATGTCAAACCTTTTCTGAAAGTGACCATAGTTCTTGGTTTATATATCTACTATATACATCCACAGTCCTCCAGATGTGATTATACCTCACAGAAGTCCCATTTACTTTCAGGGAAAGACTGGAATTAGAGTCCCAAAATATCTCCAGGATTCTGAATTCTAGAAGGCACGTACATGAAGAATTTCTTTCACTGGCATGAATGTCAGTAGACTTTCTGTGTAATCCTTATTGCACAGTGATATTTTTCAGTAAATACCACATTATACAGTCATCTTTGACTTAGTTATCAGATCATACATGAAGAGCTATTTGTTTAAATAATGTAAAAATTAAAGATCCTGATGCCATTTTGTTCACCACTTACCATCTGCTACACATTTAGTTTTCAGGTTTGTATAGTTTCCACACTACATCTGTTTCAGAAGTTGTTAAAAACATGGGGTTAGGGAGGGTGCTGAGACTTTCTTAGTTTTCTGTTGATTTGGAGTATGTTCGATTTTTTTGTTCTTCCACATATTTTTGTTTGTTTTTTTTGTGAGTATTGCAAGCCAACCAGGATGTTTTGGAAAATGGGTAGTTTTCCAGATCTAATCATCCATCCATCCATCCATCCGTCCGTCCATCCATCCATCCATCCATCCATCCATCCATCCATCCATCGTAAGTTTTTTTTAAAACACAACAAATGATTCTTTTAAAAGTGAGATTCAGCTTATATCAGAAGACAATGCAGATGTCATGAAGAATGGCCTTGAAATGCAGTGGGAAGGTTCACTACCAGGGCAATATGAGGGAAGCATGGCTTAATCCCATTCCAAGAAACTTGAGAAAACACGTCAGAATGGTCTCTCTGTAATTCTCACAAAACTAAAGGGAGAGAGGAAGAAGGGAGGACATTCAGACTTGTATGATTCTGTTGGTATAGCAGTTTCAATACAATTAGTCTTGAAGTGTATGGCATTGGTTTCTTAATCTGCTTTAACCTAAAGGTCTCAACCCGTTTCAATGTATTTTTACTGGATTGGATTTTATTTCCATTCTTTGAGTCTAGAATTTGTGCAGTATCCCCACCCCCACCCCCCATTATTTTGCTTCTTTGTTGTGAGCTCTAAGGTATTTGGCTCTTGTCCTCCAATAAAATAAGCTCCCGAAAATATGCCCCTCAGCTCAACCTACCTCTTGGGTAGTTGTGGAGAAAAATACTAGGGAATGCTATGTGTGCAGCTTTGAACTTCTGAATAAATATAGAACAATCTTACATAAATACTGAGTACTAATTATTTAATTTCTGAGATAAGCAGCTATTGTGTAGCTGCTAGTTAATGGACCTTAGAAAGGACACAACTATTCAAGATATATGACTGGTAACAATGAGCTACATCTGGGGTCAGCAACCTGCAGCTCTGGAGCTGCGTGTGGCTTTTTCATCCCTCTGCAGTGGCACCCTGTTGCCGGTCAGCTCCATAATTGATAGGGCTTTCGGTTAGGGCGGGTAGAGGAAAAAGGATGCCGTGTTAGGAGGAGACTCTATGGTGGGGGAACTGGGCTTCTGGTCAGCTCCAGAATTGAATGGAGGGCTTCCGGTTAGGGCTTTGTTGCTCTTTCAGTGTTTAAGGTTGCTGACCCCTGAGCTACATATAGCAAACCATCTTCCAGTTTGAGGACTTTTCCATCCTTTTGAGGGCAGACTTATCAGTGAACAAATTAAGTTTCCCTTTATCACCATAATGAATGGCATGATATCTCCTTTGCAACACTTGGAGTTCAAGAGATCAAGCTCAAGACCAGGAGCACAGTACAGCACCACGAAGTCAGAATAGGACAAGTTCAAGACTGTCTACTGTGCCTGAAGAATCCAGAATTAGCCAAGTATGATACACCCATGCATGTATTTATTATCCTCTGCTCTGCCCCATATAGATGCATTTATTATGGTCTTAATCAGGTGCCAAATTAAAATCAGAGTATCAATATTAACAACACTACCTGGATTTTACCTGTGAGGCAAAAATGCCATTCATCCACACATGTTCAAATGTGACTTCAGAAACAATTTGAAGAAATCTACAAGGCTGCCTACAATACATGGCAGAAGTTTGCCAACTTAATTATTTAAGTGTGGTTGGAGCACATTAATATTTAGATGAGAGATCGCTAGTCTCTCACAATCTATCCCAGATCTGTTAGGTAGCCTGGAAAATAGAAAAAAGTCAAAGACAGCAATGCCAAATCATCATTTTTCCTATTTAGAATGATTATACACATCTTAAATCTATATTGTATGGTTGCTAATAAAGCCGCACGGGCTTGCCACTGAAGCCACTAGCAGTCACATGCAAATTGAAACTTTCAAGTTTCAATAGGGCTAGAATCATATTAAGATTCTATCAATTATGGGTATATTCAAGTTTAAACTGCCCAAAGAAAAATATAGTCTTCTTCATTCAGGATAGAAGAAAAATGATGAAGATATCTTGATATTTATTGTACAAAACTTTGTTTACAAGAAGCATCTTATAAACTCAATATCTTATAGTCTCAAAATTTTCTTTGGAGAATAAAAAATATCAGGGTTGAGATATTATGAAAAGGCTTGAGTGATGTCAATCTCATATTATATATATTGGATAACAAATATGGTTGTTGGAATATAGGTAACAGGATATTTAAACCTAATTGTTTGATATTTTACAATGAAATTAAATAGGGCTATTCTAATTCTTTATACAACTTGGATTTTATTTTACATACTGCAAAAAACAAAAAGCAAAACTGCTTAATGAGTTCTTTTTTCTGAACCCTTTGATGATTATCTAGGGCAGAGACGTAAGATCCATGTTACTGAACTACACTTTTCAATATTGCTCACTGTTACTTGTGTTGGTTGGGTGCCATAAATTAAGCAGAATAAGGCTTTTCAAACCTTAGGGTTCCATAAGAACTTGCTGGGTTCCATGACAGAATATGGAAGAAGGAAAAAGAAACGAGAAGAAAGGAAAAATATAATATGGAAGGAAAAAGAAGAGAGAAGAAAGGAAAAATTCACTTGAAAGCAGCCATTGTTCCATCACTAGCATTTTACCTGTTGAG
>JANHZT010002050.1:401926-412589 GCA_032468215.1 Stegonotus admiraltiensis | reverse complement strand
GCTCGTTCCAGAGGGCGGGTGCCCCCACAGAGAAGGCCCTCCCCCTGGGGGTCGCCAGTCGACACTGTCTGACTGACGGCATCCTGAGGAGCCCCTCTCTGTGGGAGCGTACTTGATGGTGGGAAGCTATTGGTAGCAGAAGGCGGTCCCATAAGTTCCCCCGTCCTAGGCCATGGAGCACTTTAAAGGTGGTAACCAATACATTGAAGTGCACCTGGAAAACCACTGGAAGCCAGTGCTTAAGGACTCCCGATCCAGAAAGGGACGCAACTGGCGGATCAGGCGAACCTGATAAAAAGCTCCCCTGGTCACGGCCGTCATATGCTCTTCTAAAGACAGCCATGCATCCAGGAGGATGCCCAAGTTGCGAGCCCTCTTCGTGGGGGCCAACAACTTGCCCCCAATAGTCAGCGATGGCACCAGCTAACTATATCTGGGTGCCGGAAGCCACAACCACTCAGTCTTGGAGGGATTTAGTCTGAGCCTGTTCCTCCCCATCCAGATCCGCATGGCCTCCAGACACCGGGACATCATTTCAAGGGTATCGTTGGGGTGGTTTGGGGTGGAGATGTACAGCTGTGTATCGTCAGCATATACAATCATAGATGTGAATGACATTTAAAAAGATACTGCTGCAGAGAAAAACTGAAATCAAACATGGATGTATGGACAATAGGTTATAAGTTTATTTTCACATAGTTTTTGGGCTTTCCTCATTATTAGGTAATTTTTTTCTTTTTCTGTCATTGTTCTCCTTCCTTATCTTTTTTCCCCCCATTAGTGTGGTCTGCCTTCTAAGTTGCAAAATATAAATGGATATTGTTATATAAGTTCACACGTATGTAATTAAAACAATGCAGTGGGAATATACCAAATTCATTATAGCAGCAATCTGTGGTGGATTGTTGCTGCTAGTTCAAACTTATTCAAAAACTGAAATGGGCAACTGACTTGTACAATCTTATTAATAGATGTAAATCTAAAACCACAATACACGGCCCTAAAAGAAGCAATTTAATGTTGAATATATTCTTCACTTGGATGAAGAATAACTTGGGTTTTTAATCTATTCCTGTCTGTAACAACTTATTACACTTTTGGTTTGTTTTAATACCAAATATAGTATAATCAGTCTAAGGATACAAAAAATTAAAATCATATATCTGGTTTATAACTCACGGGTAATATCTGTAACTGGAGGTGAGCAGGGATCCTGTGTCTTTATCAGCTCCACCCAAACAAGAATTCTAAAGGTTCTGACTATTTGGATGGAATTAAAACTATGGAGAAGTTTTGTCATTTATACATGGGATTGAGGAGACTGGGCTGAAAAAATCCTGCTGGGATTGTTCTATATTGAGTTAAATGAATAAATAATAACACTCCAGTAAACATGTTCCTGAAAAATAAAACAGAGTACTTTCCCTTGTATTTGAGGGGAAAAAAGACTCTGTGTGGATATTTTTGTTTTTTTAAAAGCACCTTTAGGTGATTGCATTTGATTGGCATTATGAGGAATGGAGGGGGAACATGGGATTCAATGACTGGCAGGCCTGCCCAGAAATCAGAGTGACCTTTACAATCTAATTCTCATGATTTGCCTAACCAAATGTTTTAAGATGATGGGATTGAGAATTCTTTTTTAAACTATTACCTCTACTTATTGTTTGCCGTTTTCCAATATAACAATAAGTAAAGGAAAATTTGGGTCTGTTATCTACTAGATTGGTTTAAGGATTGCGTTTATGTTTTATGCTAACCCTTGTTGCAATCCTGAGCAGTTCGAGCTGTCTCTTTGAAGATGGCTATTAATCTCTGATCTCAGCTCTTTTTTGGGTATAACACACTCATAAACATGGCTGCCTAAAGTCTGATGCAGATATTTGTCACTATGGGATCTATTTTTATGCAAATGTAATTACCTTCTGTCTCAAAAAAGTTTTGAGCTCCGTTTTTTATATATAAAACCAGATTTAAAGAAGTTCGTCCAAAATTGCTGTACTGTTTATTATATATAGTAATATTACTACTGTATATATTACTATATTACTAACTATAATGTAGTTTTTCCTATAAAAAGTAGGAAAACCATGGCACAGTAGCTAAAGCCCTGAAGAGAAATGTCCTACAATATTGTTGTATTGCAAAACACACTTGATTTCATTAATTGGTTAAAGCAAACTGGACTTTGATCTCTGCATTATTTTCTTTGATGCAGTTACTGCAGTCTCCAAAGTGAAGGAATATTTTATCAAAAGACACCAATGTTTCAATTCTGCAAGTATGGTTTTCATTGCTATACCTGAGTATTTTCCAGACCCCTCAGTTCTCAGGTTTGTAGACATGGCATCACAGTCAGATTTTTCTGAAGCAACTGTTGGCAGTAGCATACTGTTAGGCATCATCATATCTGGTACAGGAACCTTAGGGAGGAAAACATAATTTTGACACTCCTTATCACATATAGACAAATCATCCAGGAGCTTAAAATTTAGCTTATAAAAACAGCAGGAATGGTATTGGTTAAAATATCCTGAGCAAAAAAGATACTAAAACCTCCACTTTCATTGAGTTGAGTGTGGCCATTTTAAGCTATTCGGGTAATATAAAGGCACTACTTTTGAGGGCTCTAAAAAAAGACTAATTTATATCTCACACATTGGGTGAATATGAGCGATAAGGTTTTATTTTATTTTTATTTTAATTATCAGAATTCATGTGTGTCTGACAGTTTACCTTGTTTTACCTAGACTTTTATATAATTCTGTCATTGAGGTCCTAAAAATATTTCATCCCTGAAAAATATCTTAGGGTTTCCTCTAGTGATATCTGTATTGTATTTTAGAAACATTGAAAGAGAAAATAATATTGGTGACAACACTCTAACACATACAGGTTTGATTATATATAATAATGCTCTTTAAATATATATTTTCCACTATCATACATATTATTTTATATGGATAACACTTGGTTTTTTATTAGATATTCAAAGTAGCTAAATAAACCATAAAATTATGATTCTGCCCCATATAAAAAGAACAGAGATTTTTGCGCTGCTCTTCACCATTATTTACAAGTTCATATAAAACTGACATTAAATTTAACTGTTAGCTTCCCAGAGTCATACACATGATATGGGTGGATATATAAATGGCAAATGAAGTAGAAAAGTTTCCCTACAGGGAAAAGTTAATAGCCAATCTGCTTTAGGAAGTGCATGGAGCCACAGAGGTGAGCATCTTGATCTTGAAAGGTTGACTTTAATGAGAGCTTAAGACTCCTGTGTCTTTGAAAATTAAGGTTAAGTGAATAGGCCAAAAAGATGAACTAAGTTATTGACAGAAGTAGAGATCTCAGGAGCCCCTATTCCAACTTCCTAATTCCATTTCCAGCATTTATTCATCACTGTTTACAATTAACATATATGTAAAAAAAACATATGAACAGCTTAAATACTTACTGTCATAAGCAGTTTTTCCACACAATCAGGTGACACACTGTGCAAATGAGTCAGATGCAATTGCAGATGCATTTTGTTGCTCAGGACATCCTGACAAAGGGGACAGCAGATCACAGGCTGCATAGAATGTTGTGACAAAACATGCATCTGTATACGATTTGGGTCCCTGCTATTGTAGTTACAATAAGGGCACTGGTAAAACTGAAAAACAAAACAAAACAACCCACCATAAATTCAGACTATTAGACAAATAAATTGAAAAAAATGACATTATTATAGTAAATACTACATTTTCCTTCAAGAAAAAAAATTGAATAATGCTTCTTCTGCTTCTTCTAGTCAATCTCTCAGGGTAACAATATTTTCTGGGAATTTATCATCATTTTCACATTTTTAATGTCTTAAAAACACTTTAATTTTACATGAAAAAGAAGAAACATGGTGGTTTATCTGCAGCCTATTCATTAGAGAGTACATGTTTGGGGTTATATATAAGTAAAATTCTTGGACTTCATACCTTCAGTACACATACTCAAGTCCACACAATTATTATTGATCTGAAACAATCCACTACAGGATAAAACCTTCTTCAGTGAAAGTTATGGACTATAATATATCATTTTATCATAATCTATCATGCTGGTCTTCAGAAATGCTGCCCTATAAATTGCCAGTTGTGAGACCCTGATTTTGAAGATAGACTCACGGGATCAATTGGGACAGTTGCTATTGTATCAGCCTCTCTGCTGCACAGCAACTTGCTTGCTGGAATTCATTTCAGGCTGGGCCATGGACTTTCCCAGGCTTATGATTTTAGGGGCCTTCAATTAGCTATCCCTGGGACAGACCTTGAAAACAGCCCAGGAGTTCATGGCCATCATCCCAGTCACTCATGGCCTGACTTGAAACAGTGGTCACACTCTGGACTTAGTTTTCTTGTCAGAACAATGGCAACATGATCTGAGGGGAGAACTATTTTCAACCTCTCTGTCATGGCCAGATCATGCTCTGGTAATTTTGAGATTCTTTTATGTTACCCTATTATTCAGGGAGATAGGACATATGTATCAATCCATGCCAGCAACTGATGAACCTGATGGAGTTCCAAAGGAACTGGGGGTTCTATCTGAGGTTCTGCTGCATAGCCCAATGAAGTGGACAGGATCCTCAGGACTATAAGTACAGTCATCTGTGAATAAATCCATGCCCCCCTGGTTAGTTAAGGCTACCCAGAACGTGACATGTGGTGGGTCCTAGCGATGGTTAATTCATCCTTGACTCATGGGGTGTTCCTGGACAATTTAAAGAGACACTGGTGCTCTCTTTTCTCAACAAGCCATTACTGGATTCCATAGTTCTGAATAATTTTTGTCCAGTCTCCCACCTCCCATTTTACTGGAAGGTGGATGACACTGCAGCTCCAGAAAATCCAGGATGAGACCGATTATCTGGATCCCTGCCACTCAAGTTTTAAGTTGACTGAGATAGAAAAGACATTGCTCGTCTTTTTGGGTGACCTCTGGCAGGAGTGGGATCGGGGCCTCACAGTGGCCTTGGATACTATCAACCTTGATATTCTTTTGGGTCAGCTTTGGGAACTAGAGGTGGGGCAGAATTTTGTGCTGGTTCACTTCCTTCCTCTGAGATTAGTCCCAGCGAATGTTGATAAGGGGCAATAGGTCCAGCCTGCAGTTCCTCTTTGTGGATGCTACAGGGCTCAGTACTATCTATGCTCTTTTTAGCTTCTAATCTTACCTCTGCTGGGTAAAATTATTGGTCACCATGGGCTGACCTTATCTTTGGGGACAATATCATCAATAAGCAGATGACATTCAGTTGTATATCTCTGTCTCAGGTGAAGTAAGTGATGCTGTGGATGCTCTTTTATGGTGCTTAGAGGCTATCAGGGTCTGGGAAACAACAGGCTTCAAATAAACTTTGTTAAGAACAAGTGGCAGTGGTAGGGGGCTTCTCTGTATCCCGGAGTTTACCATCTTTGGTTTGGATGTGATTGTACTGTCCCAGACAAATCCAGTGCATAATTTGGGGGTTCTCCTGGAGTCATGACTCCTGCTTGAGAAGCAAGTGGCAGCCATGTTTCAGGCCTTTGCCAGATTTTATGTTGTACACCCTTTCTGGACCAAGAACACCTTCTTTCAATCACTCATGCTCTGGTCATCTCCATATAAATTATGCACTCTATATAGGACTAGCCTTGAAGAATATCTGGAAGCTGAAGCTAGTGCAGAATACAGGCGGTTTTGTGTGTGTCCTAAGTTTTTCATGTAACATCTTAACAACATGAGTTGCATATGCTGCCAGTTTGCTTCCAGGTCCAATTCAAGGTGCTGAGTATCACCTTTAAAACCTTACAGGGGATTGGGCCAAGTTATCTGAAGAACTGTCTTGTCCTAATTACATCAATCTGTTTCACCCAGTCAAGCAAGGAGAATGTGCTGCAGACCCCAGCCATTAAAATGGTTGGGGTCTAGGAAGAGAGCCTTCTATGCTATTGCCCCTGCCCTGTGGAAATTTTGCCCGCAGAGCAAAATACACTTGGGCACTTATTCTGCTGGCCTTCCAGAAGAATGTCAAGACCTGGCTCTGCCAGTTGGCATGGAGATCTAAGAGTGACCTGCAAATCTGATGATGGTTGGTGGATTAAAGGCACTCCCTCTACCTGTTTAATTTTTAAACCTATTTTTAGTCCAGTTTTTTTTAAAACTTTGTTTTAATCTGTGTCTTTTATATGGGTGTATGACTTTTATTTGTAAACTACCCGGTATCACTTAAGAGAGATGGGCAGTGTATACATTTGATGAGTAAGTAAGTAAGTAAGTAAGTAATTAAATATAAATTATAGTTCATTATGTGCGGTAGACAGATTTGTTTATCTTTCCAATCCAGGGCTGACAGACAACAACTGGCCTAAAATCATCCAGCCAGCTTCCGTGCCTAGGTATGGGCTGGAACTGCGTCTTCCCACTGCTAATCCATTATTTTGTATACAGACAATTTAATATCCTGATATATTTCAAATTCTGTATTGAGGTCATCTTGAAATAAAGATTAGCTCAGAAGGACTACTTGACAATATCAACTTCTGGGGAAAAAGTGCACTTTCATTCAAAATTTGGGTTTCCATAATTATTTTCCCAAGAACTTTTTTCTTTCTTTCTGAGCATCTGTTTCCTAGTCACTTTTTCATTTTGATTCCCAGGTATCCAAATGAATACAGCAGTCATATATTGTAATACTGTGATTAATAATCTCGTTTGGAAATATTAGTTTCATATGCTTAGCTGAAAAACATTTTATGGCTCATTGCAACCTGCATAAATAAAGCCTATGATGAATTAAAGCATTTCACTAAAATTGTTCATAAATACGTAGCCCTAAGATAGAAACATTGTAATAATACTTTTTACCTGGTCATGACCAAACTTATTTTCTTCAGAAAATTTGGTCTTTTTGGGTGGACCATCTTCTTTAGTTGGAAGTAGTGGTTGTTCCCCTGCTGCAATATTTACTTTTGGTTCCTTCTCTGGTGTGTTTATTCCTGCTTCCAAAATAACATGCAAGAATATATTATAAATAGCTACGATTGTCATTAGATCTTAAGCTATGACCTGTAAGAGTCTTTTAAATATTGTAGGTTTTCATCTAACAGCAGAACTCTTTTTGAAACTGAACAGGTACAAAGGTGACAGGCCACTTATCTCTGAAGCAGAGCAAACTCTATAAATACATTAAAAATGCACTCTTCTCTCTTGTTTAGCTAACCTTATGCTGCCCTAAACAGTAATCAATAACTAGATCTCTCTAGTATTTCACTCAGAAATTTTACACCACATTACGCAAAATCAAATCATAGCCTCAGTTCTTGCTCCAAAATAATTAATTTCCAAACATTCCTCTTTTCCCTGTATCTAATTAAGAATATATTTCTTATGTTGTTCAGATAAGATGTCTATTATTTCCAATTATTGCACAAGATATAATAAATATTGAGTCGAATACATTTTTCATCATACCTCTAGGAGACTCCTGAAATCAATGGGACTTAAGTTATTCATGACTAATTAAATCCCACTGATTTCAATAGATATAATATAGGCATAACCATATTACAATTCATTTAAAAGAAAAAACACCAGCTTAACCACACAAAGACAAATAATGCTGATGCACTGACTTAAAATATGTTTTGTACTTAAATGCTACAATAGTGTGTACTAATAATATAATTAGTATCCAGCCCGAGCTAGCCTCTTAATGTAGCCAGGTTAGTACACATCAAAGAAAAGAATGCAATTATAATTTCCTAGATCATAAGAAAATTCTTTGCTGCCTCAATTTGTAGAGTAGTCTCTTTTGCTAGGCTGGATATTTCAACAGCATTGGGTAGTCTGGTCACATACATCTCACGACAAACACAAAACCTCATTTACCAACCATTCCAATCTCATCATAGTGTGGCATCATCTGACCTTTTTTCTGTTGTTTATTATGAGTATTTCTAATTTTAACTTTCAATTTTCACCATCTTCCAGTCAATTTGCAACTAAATTATTTCCAGGGTGAGGACACTATCACTGGACAACTGGGTGCAAATACATCTTGAAGTGCAATGACGCTAAACCATTGATTGCTATCAGACCCAACATAAATATATTGTCGAGGGGAGACGCATGAAGGATCTTGAATTTTAAAATCCACACAGAGTTCACATAAACGAACAAACTGACCTTACTGTCTAATGTCTTAGTTTTAATTTTAAAATAGGGTCATGGCTGTCACTGATGAAAAGCTTGCAGAATACTTATAACGGACAGAAAGCATATTGGCGGAGAGAGGAACAGAATAAACCTTTCTATTAAAAGAACACTTTTTATTTGAAAAATAACAGAAAATCCTGCAAGAATAAGTAAATTCAGAAGCAGCAAAATATATTGTATGTGAATATCTTCAAAATATATAAATACATTTTATTAGAAATACATTAAAATTGACCACTATATATTTCAGTGTATTATTCCCTTTATTAAATTTAGGAAACAATTAGTGAAACTTTAAAAATAAAGCTAAAATTATAGATTGATTAAAGATCAAGATTATTCAAATAAATTGCAAATGGAAAAAGCCTTGTTTGGATTTCTTTTATAAAGGTTTAAGGTTTTCAGAATCTTAATGGTCTAGGAGGTTAAAGCATTTTAAATATTAATAATCATGTTTTAAAACCAAAAAAATCCATCTCTTATACCAATCATTTTACCCTTAAATTAGATTAGCACAGCAAAGTATTTTCCTTATTAAAATGCATTAAAATGCCTTAAGCTGTGTAAGGCAGCAGCAAAATTGTATGAATAACATTTGAGGATGCTTTGTGCACTGTCTCGCATCCCATTCCTTTGCCTCTTCTCTGATTATGGGATTCAGGACCCCCAGAGGACTATATTGAAAGTTTGGGTCAGGAATTCCAAGATCCTTACTCATTTATCCTTTTGTATTTGGAATATATCCGCTTTATCCATGAAAGCCAGCTGAGTGATCTTGGGCCACTTACTCTCTCTCAGCTCAACTAACCTCACAGAGTTGTTGTTGTTGTTGGGGAAATAGGAAGAGGAAGGTCTGCTAGATATGTTTGTTGCGCCGGGTTATCTGTAAAAATAATAAAGGTGGAATACAAACAAACTTGTTCTGTCTAAGAATTGTGATTATCATGCAGGATATAAATATTAGGCCTAGGCATGCTTAAAAAATGATTCAGACCATAACATACCAAAGTAACATTTCACTTTAAAGTAGTGGTGATATTTTTCAGGTTTCTGGGAAAGGCAACCTATGCTTATTAAAGCCATATTGAAAGCCACAAGTTTATTGCAACTCATTAAAGCAGTCACGTTTTTCTTTAGGTTTACATGAATCGTCGTCACATATGTCACAAGTATCAATTGTTCACTTTATTTTCCTTGACAAACCCGACTATTATACTTCAATGACATTAATTTTCAGATTCATACTCCTTAGTGCATAAAACCAGGCCAGTACTATATTTTCTGCAAACCATTTAGATTCTAAACCAACAATAGTATATTGTCTATATAAAAAAATTCAAGTACATCAACAAGTCCAACCAACATACTCTAATGTCACCAGAAGGGGTGCTGCTCTTCTGTACGTTCAAAATAATCACTTCCTAATCTTTAAACATACAACTGTCTAATAAAGTCCAAATTAATAAAGAAACCAATTATTTACATTTTCTCATACAATACAAGGCAGCAGCTCAAGCTAAAGCATTTCTTAATCCCCATCCAACTTCCCTCTCCCACCCCCCAAATTCTTTTCTATCATCTGGAGTTTATTTCTATTCATTATGTTCTCAGGATTGAATACCGTAAAATACTTTTTGCATAATAGAAGATTTTATATTAATGGGGGTGTGGGTGTGTGTGCAGTGAGTTCCTTTCCTAGAATGCAATGGTCGATGCTATTAAGATTCTGCCAGTGATGCTTTATTACTTGAGATAGGCAGCATATAAATTTGATAAATAAATAAATGCATACATACATACAACTATGTCAGAAACTTTTCCATCACGTAGCCTCAAAAATAATTAGATATTATCTAAATAAGATTTATTTAGGATTTCCAGGCGCTGACAACTTACCGCACATACTAAAACGTATAAACCATTTCTGATACTGATAGCTTTTAGAATCACTCATCTATTTTTGTTTTTTTAAGAAGGGGTGGCCTACATCTCCTTCATAGTGCAAGCACCATACCTTTCTTCCGAAAGGCAATAACTATTCCCAAAATTGAGATTTAGAACCCTGTTTTGGTGTGCCAATGGGTGACTCAGTTCTTCAAACAATATGTCCACTTCTTCCTGGTAAGCAGGTTGTGAGATCCATATGAATGACTAAGCATTTCTGATACTGTATAAACATGATATCAAAACTGGAATGAATACAAGCAATTTTATCTTCAGGATGTGTGTGTGTGTGTATGTATACATATGTATACATACACACACACAGTCATATATAAGGAGCTCTGGTGGCTCAACAGATTGGTAGTCTGTTATTAACATCTGCTGCTTGCAATTACTGCAACTTCGAGTCCCACCAGGCTCAAGGTCGACTCAGCCTACCATCCTTTCTAAGGTGGGTAAAATGAGGACCCGGTTTGTA
>JANHZT010002050.1:351085-381649 GCA_032468215.1 Stegonotus admiraltiensis | reverse complement strand
CATGACCATCAAGCCACACCCACAAAATAAGCCACACCCACAGAACCGGTAGTAAAAAAAATTAGAACCCACCCCTGGTCCATACCATGCAGCAAGGGAAGGTAACTTGCTGTTCCCTAATGTTATTAGTAGAGGGATGCAATCAATTCAAGGGATGCTGCTATACAGTATGGAAGATAGTACAAAGATACAAAAGCAGATTAATAAATAAGGTCCCATATTCAGCTACCTGTGCAATAGTGGCTTTTAGTAAATACCAACAAAGTCTTGTGGATGACAATAGTAAACTTCTCCCCTTCCCAAAGTTCGCAGGTGATGCAAAATCATGGTGGCACAGTGGTTAGAATGCAGTATTGCAAGCTAATTCTGATGACTGCCAGCAGTTTGATCCTGACCAGCTCAAGGTCCTGACTCAGCGTCCCATCCTTCTGAGGTTGGTAAAATGAGGAGCTAGATTGTTGTGGGCAATAGCTTGACTCAGTAAACAGCTTAGAGAAGGATGTAAAGTACTATTAAGCGGTATATACGTCTAAGTGCTATTGCTATTGCTAAAACATGAAAGCCAGGTGAGTAGTTCTGAGGGACAATCTTTTTGTTCGTCTTTAACCTTTGTAATGCAGGCCAGGCTTGCCTTCTCATTCATAATCAAATCATGGATGATGAAGGTCTTATTACAGGCCTATCTGTGATTAAATAGCAGGAGATGAATCCTAACTGTTGGTATGAAATCTGAGAGATGAAAGAAGGGATATGATGAAGACATTGAACCTACCCTGGCCACCCTCAGTGTCAACCCATCACAAAGGAGATCACATTTCCATATGATGTCTCTCATTCACCTGAAAGAGTCAGAACCATCTAATGCATGGGTTTAGGCTTAAACAGCCACACAGATATCCTATTCAACAAAATTCTATCATACTGTCCACTTGATCCTCTCCCCTTGACTGTCCCTCTGCTTTCATCAGGAATTGAGAAGGCCGAATAAAACTAAGAGGCTAGAAGCCTAGCCCTGATTTAACAACCCCCTCCCCCAAATATGCCAAATTCTACCCAAAATACAGCTCCTGACAGAAAACAGCATCTGGGAAATCAATACTGGTAAAGATCATCAACCACATTGCCATGGTCATATTGTTAATTTAGGTGATGATAAAAGCACTCATCCACTGGGAGACACACTTCTCCAAACTGACCTGTGGAACAGTCCTGAAAATCCAGCCAGCCAAGTCCAGTTGTAGAGACCCCAAATGGGAGCAAGTTCTATATTCTCAGCCACAGACCTTCTACAACATGCACAAAACTTTCCTTGGATTTGTGTTTGCTTCTACTGCTGGTGAATTCAGGCTTCCACAAGATAGGGACACTGCAAAAATATGACTGCCAACCTAGATTTGCCTGAAACTCTGATGTCCAGGATCAATTGGTGTTCTAGAGCCCCAGAAAAAAAATGACCAGATACCAGCAGAACATACCCCCCCCTCTGAGGGCAACTGATGGGAGTCTCTGCAGGTGTACTTCAGGGCTCTGTTGCTGGCACTTCATCAGTACTGCTGCTTCTCAATTTTTCAGTCATGCAAAATCTGTTTCTTTTATGCCTTTCCATGCCTGCTTCAAATGCCATTTAATTGCCATTCTTATCTTCAGAACATTGGGGGTTTTTTTTATTTGTTTCTTTTTTCTTCCCCTTCCTTTATAAATGCCCCCCCCCCGCCCCATTGGTACTTCTTTTGTTGCTTCCTTCTGTTTTTGTGCACTTGATGGTTCTTTTCTTTCTATTGATTTATCTCTTTTTTATTTGAGCAACACTTAACACTGAGTATTTTGCCACCAGTTTTAACTGTGACCTGTAGTTCTTTTTTTTTAAAGCACAAGGGATTGCTTCTGCTCTTAATCTTAATATTTCCTGTTGTGTATCCCTTGCTCTCTTCCTCCAAAATCAAGTGTACCAGCGTAATAAAAGTATCCAGAAAGGCCAGGAGAGGTGTTAAGGTATAGCCTCCTTTAAAATTAAACCTGTATAATGCAGACATCTGCATTATAATTTAACATTTTTCATAAGTGAAATAGGAAAAATATGTTTATAATGCACTGAAAGAATTATATTTACTAATGATTATAATTTAAAGCCTTTAATATTTCCATAAGTGAAAACAATCTGATCTATAGTGAAATCTTCCACTAAAATTAAAAGCTTTGAGGTTAAAGCACAAACATATGCTTAGCTTATGTTTATGATAAAAAAAACATATATAAAGTATTTTCTATTTTTTGCAAAACAGGAAAAGAGAAAATGCACCTAGCAATTTATGGAACAGGGTCACTTCAATGCAAACTAGATTGTTTCTTCCCAAACATATAATAACAAAGTTCTCTTTTCTAGATATCCTCAGTAAATTTGTCACTGAGGATAGAGAAAATGTTATTTGCTGTACAGGCTTTAAATGGATGATTTCTTCCAGCTTATCCCAGAATGGCATTGACTTGACAAATGTGGGAAAGTCCACGGCTGTGAGATGGGGGCTTAGGTTGCGGGCTTCTGGTCAATTGAAAGGTTGCATTAAATGTAAATTATAGGACTGTTACTTAGATATATATCCCTCTCAACCAGGTGAAAGGCAAACAGGTCTCACACTAACTCACAGATGAACTTGCTGGCAAAAGCAAGAAAGGAGGCAGGCAATTATAGCTTTCATCTAGGAAGAAAAGGTATTTCATACGAACCATGCCATTTTTTAAAATAAAAGTCAGTAATGCGTTCCTCTTTCAGTTTATATATATGAAAAATATTAGCCAATCTTGGCAGTAAATAAACCAGTAACAATAGCCCTTTATTAAACATGCATTGAAATAAAACCCATGTCCTTTCTACCTTTGAATGTCAAATTTACACCTTATTATTAACATCTATTGAAATCACAGATTCATCCGCACAGGAGATGAAAAGTGAAAAAAGTCACCCAAACCCCTCTAACATGACCTGTAGTTAGATAGAAAACAGTTTTACCAGCCACTGCTTGGCTTCCTATCTGTGACCTCTGAAAAGCATTGTAGGCCAGGGTTAATGGCCTTTCCAATCTCTGTGATAAGAATTCATTTTGTTCTATTACCAGCAGTTATCTCAGGAGCCTGCTGCATCACTTCAGCAGGGTTCAATCAATGAGAGGACCTAATGAAGTAACCAGCTGTAGCTCTATTTCGCCTGGTCTACTCTATCAGACAAATAAGATCTATCAGTCACACATCTTAAGACCAATCTTTGAAACAGAATCTTCAGAAACTGAACCTGTATGCATATGAACTATTATCTTCCCATTTTTTTCACTGTTAATTATAATGCGTATTTTATAACACAGTAAACTGAAACAAGAGAGTTCAGAAAAAACGGGTTAAGAAACAATATTCAGAGCTACAAGTTTACTGAACACTAATGGCATCACATTAAAAACAAAATGTTTCAGCATTGACCTCTCATTCTTTGCAATATTGCACAGAAACTGAATACAGTTCTCTAAACTGAAATTGAGATCTGTTATAGAAAAAATGATTTTCACAATGGAAATAATGTAGTAGAAAGTGCACAACTGTTGCCTATCCACTATATCCCCAAAAATAAGAAATGAAAAATTACAAATGCTTTCCAAGGGTGGGAAAAGAGATGACAACGTAAGTGTTCCTATTAGACTCAAACATTACAACTTTTAGAGGGACAATTTCTACTTGACTATAACAGAAGTAAATGATTTCTTAAAACCTTACATAAAAACACACCACTGTACTCATAAGGTTGAGATAAAAAGATTTTGAGGGGAGGACAACGGTAGGTGTTTTGGAGGAAGGGAATGGTATAGGATATTAAGATTATTGGAAGGACTGAACAGAAAACAATTTCACTGTAATGTTCTGTGGCAGTTGCCATTTGTTCTGTCAGCTCAAATGGTGGAATTAGGGACAACAGATTATCTAAAAAATACAATAATGTTTTTTACAAAATTGTAGAAAATTTCTAAAGGTATGAAAAATATATTGGTTTTCATATTTTTTAAAAAAGCAACCAGATTCCTTATTTCTTCATTATATATAACATATTTTTATTTTGGCTATAACCTCTAGCACAGAAAGGTAAAAACATGGACAGAAAGTCCTTTTTCTTTCTATCTTCCATATGAAAAATGGTTCTTGCTCTTGTCTAGACAAGTACATGTATCACTAAAGATTTCACTTATAATTGCAGCAACTGACACTGACTTTTATTAACATTAATCAAAATATTTATCTTTATCACATATTAAGATGCTCGCAATACACACACACACACAGAGAGAGAGAGAGAGTGGGAGAGAGGGAGAGAGAGAGAGAGGGAGAGAGAGAGAGAGAGAGAGAGGCAGAGGGAGAGAGAGATCGTTCAATATTATAGTTTGTTGCAGTTTCATGTAAGGAGTATTATGGCATAATGCATCTATGATACAAAGCAACATTTCTATTTAAATTCATTTTAAATTTACCATACTTATATTATAAAATATAGAACAGTAATCTTTAATTTCCATAGCCTTTAAAGTAGTCTAAGTTATGTTGGTGTCAAGAATAAAATTTGTACTTTCAAATACCATCACAGAATTTTAAAGGGGGAAAATTATAGAAAACATGACATCCAAATAACACTGCTGACTCAAAAAATAAGTATGACTTTGGAATAGTGGTATAAATAGCAAATTTATTTTTTATTTATTTTCTCAAACTTACAGCTGCTTCAGTTGGGAATTAATTCTAATCCTTTTTTATCTATTATAATGTGGCTTATCATAAAGACATAATTCAAATAAATTATTTAATGAAAAATTTAAATGCATTTTCTCCATCTAAACACATTATGAATTGGAAAATTATGGGTTCATCAGAGTATACCTAAATTTCTTTATACACACTGTTAATCTTTTAGTTCCTTATGCAATATGGAGATAATAACATTAACCAATCTCACAGATCAGTTGACAAGAATGCATATTGAGAGGTTTGGAAGTATAAAATGTATTATAACATGCAGTTTTGATTTTGCATCATTGGGACAACTTTACAAATAACTGGAACTTATTGTGATATTGTTATATATAAAACTGTATGTCCTTCTGCTATATTACAAGTTGCATCTGAAAATCTTTTCAGTTTTCAAAGTAGTTTGCTAAGTGATACAAGAACTGTTCTCTAAATAGTGCAGCTTCAAAGATCTTGGCATGGAGAGTTACTCACTTATCTAAATTCTACTATTATTTAATAACAATTATCCTCTTCGTCCTTATATAGCCCTGAAAGAGAGGTCAAATGTCTATACTGTATATGGAAACAGATAACTTTATGCCTAGCAGGCATTTTGGGAACATCTGTCAATTTTTTTATGGAATGCACTGATTGTGGGGTATTGATTGCATTTAAACAAAGTTGTTGCAAAAAAAATCAGCTAACAATTCTTGTAGAAAGAGTTGATCAATATTTAAATGACTCTCTTTATTGATTTAAAATTAACTTTCAATTAAGAGATCTATAGGACTTTTAACTGCGACACTTATCCATTCAAGAGAAAATAAAGGTACATTTATCGATACACTTAAACAGCAGTGGCTGGTTTTCTATTGATTCAGTCATTTGTGCTCGGATTCGTTAGCGTCATCAGGCTTTAACTCGCTTACTAGTTTTTCGCAGTGTATAATGCTGCAAGATGAAGGAATGAATGGTACATGGCTAACACAGAAAACAAAGGGAATTTTAAGAAATATAGGAAGGTAATCTTTTATTATTCTTTTTTACATCTGTTGAAATGAAGCCTGCATTAAGTCCAGGAATATACCTGACAAAACTATATTTTCCAATATATAGTTATTATTGTATTATATTGTATCTATGATGTACATATATTTCTGCTGTCTTCTTTAATTAACTACATTACTTATTATTTATTTAGCATTTAACAGAATGTTGTTTTCTTATATTGCTTGTGACATTCAATATATTGCATACATGTATAGTATATAGTATGTATGTATGTATTTTACAGTGTTTCTATATAAAAATGGGTGGGTGAATAATATTCCATAGGTGTATTATGGTTCATCTTCAAGTTTTCAAGGATGTGCTTATTTGATAGTAAATATCAGAATGTTCAATGGGATTTATGTGTAATGTGTAAATGTGCATAAGGACTCAGACCTTAGCTATCCATTACAAATTCTGTAGGTCCTACCTTTGAAAAATGATGCACTGGATCACAATTAGTTTTCAATTTGATCAGAAAAGCAAGCATATTATTACAGTGAATTATAAATAAATACACTACATAGAGAAGATGTGTATATTTCTTTAAATTCATAAATATGAATATATATACACACACACAAATGCACTCCTGGAGATTATTCTTACAGGGACATATCAACAGTATTTTAATACATATTTGGTACAGCATTTATACTAATATATGGTCTAAACACATTACAAGTTAAATTTATGGTGGATTTTTTTTTTAATATATTAATTTCGGAACTAACTCAGAATACTGAATATGTGTTAACAGTCTGAACACATTCTGTTTTATTTTTTCCAACATTTAAATGGGATATAAGAGAACTAAACAAGCACGGATGGTATGTGAATTGAAAGGAGTCTAAAAATGCTTGTATACTATAGTATGTATAAACAGATAAATCGATTAAACTGTGCTGTTTTACAATTAAAGAGAGATATTACTTTCTTAGCTTTAGGAGATTTATCTTAAACTTTTTTTCAGATGCATGAAACATTAGTATGCTTAAAGATAAAGAAAGACAATTGCTGCTTATCTCCTATTGTAAATGCAAAAGAACATTAAGTACCATATATTATCCTGAACCATGCTATAATATTTTTGAAGTGCAACAAGGATAGCTGGAAATACCTTTAAATGGTTTTCTATTTGTTTATTCCAGGTTTGTTGTTGGTTTTGTGCCTATTCATGGTTTCTTTTTTTTATAGCCAGAAAAGTTTATAGAGCAACTCAACAATACATCATGTTAATCTGCTTATTACCTGTTCATTTTCTATGATGCAGTATCAGTCCAGAAAATGGTTAAAAATGGTTCTGAAAAACTTCAGAATATTCTTACTTCAAATACTGTTGAATAGAATATTTTTTTAACTATATGGCTTGAAGAAAATGAATTTATATTTATCACTGACTATGCAGATTTTCTGTAATCACTATAAAAATCATTTTAATTATAGAATGCTAGCTTTGGGAGTATTCCAGAAAAAATTAAATACACTTTGATCCTATCATTATTAAAAGGACTTGAGCATTTAGCTTTATACTGAAATCCTATTAAATTACAATGGGATTTAAGAGCACTTAATTTCTCAGGCTCACACCTTGTGTTCTTTTTTATGGTCATTTCTATGAATTGTGCAGCTAAATCTTCAGTGGTAGAATTTATAATGTGGATTGATTTATATCAAGGAGATTAAAAACAGTCATTAAATCAGGATTTACATTATGAAAACATTATATTTACATTATAAAAACATTTTGAATACTCGGTATTCACATGCGTTTTCTAAAAAGGGGTACATATTAAAAAAATTGTGAAGCATTAAAACTAATAATTAAATATATGTACTTTCTCTGGAGGGATGGATGCTATTGGTGAACAGAATTCTCCCCTCCACTGTAGCTTTAGATCTGTTGGGTTGGGTAGAGGAACTATGAAAACTTACAGCATGACTACATGGAAGTAAAGGCTTTTGTTAAAAGGCTTTTCAACTAACTGATTGACCTGTGTATATATAAAATAATAAGCAATATGCTGGAAGGAGAGGCATTTTACTTTTGTATGAGATGAAACCAAATACCTATATAGTATGATAGAGTAGATCTTCAGTATTTATGGAGGTTAGGGAGGTTAGGAAAGTGATGATAGTATAAAAACAATATAACAGAAAAATATGTGAGGTAAATAAGGTTTAAACTTAAAATGTCAAAACATTTATTTCTTAAAACATTATTTAAACAGCTTGAAGAAATTATATTCTAAACAAGCTTTAACTGATTATACTGTGAATATATCACTCACATACAGCAGAACCTTGTTTCTACTAGTTTCATCCTTAATACATAGAATTTAGATCTCTGTGAATCAGACTTTCATGAAAGGTCAGCATGTCTGTATACAGTTTCCAAATTTTAATCCAGATACCGTCTTGCGTCTTACCAAAATATTGTATGCCATGTCAGCTCTTCTAAATGACATTTACATTTAGCACTTGCAAAGAGAAGACTATTTTATGCAGAATCTTTTAGGTTATTTCACTTACTGCTAAATGACCCTATTATAACTTTTACTCCATGGATAGTTACTGGGGTATCAAACTAAGTCACATCTGGCATCTAAATCATGGACTGAAATCAAAGTTTTGAGGTAAAAATCATGATCAGGAATGCATGTTGCAAAAATAGTAAACGTGAAACTAACTCATGCATCAACAAGAAAATAATAAAATTACAGCATCCAAAATTTAAGTTACCACAGTTCATATAGTGGCAGTTCGAAACTACAAGTGACTAATTATCATTCTCACACTTCCAACTGTTACAGCATCCCCATAATCATGTGATCAAAATTCAGATGCTTGGCAACTTATTCATATTTATGACAGTTGCAGTGTCCCAGGATTATGTGATCACCTTTTATAAACTTCTGACAAGCCAGATTCTCTTGACAACCATGTTAACAACAATGTAACAACTGCAGTGATTCACTTAACAACTGTGGCAAGAAAGGTCATAAAATGGGGCAACAGACATTTAACAAATGTCTCAGTAACAGAAATTTTGGGCTCAACTGTGGTCATAAAACAAGGACTACCTGTGTTAAACATTCAATATAAAAATAACAAAAGATAAAGGCTATTACAGGATGTAATGTGCAGTAATACTTTAAAGTATTATTAAAAAGATGAATATAATGAATGAAATATATTATCACATATTTTAAAAAATAATATGGTTCTATGAACATCGCTTTTTAAAAACAAAAATCTATCAGTTATCTTCTGTTATCTGCTTTCATACATCATGTAAGGTTTAGCCAATCTTAGAATATGTATTGTTTTATCAAGAGTTTATAATCATTCTCCATGTTGATAAAAAAGAAATATATATATATTTGAGCTCTAATCTATGAATTTTACTTTTTTTACATATATCCATATCAACACTGACGAAGGAACAGGGAAAAGGTACCCATCTATTTCTTCTTGGGAGGCAGCCTTAATCTTTTTAATGGTATGTGCTTCACAGTCTTTTCCCCCCTTTCCTCTGGATTTTCAGACATCATGTTTCTGGAATGGGCCCTCATAATTGGAAAAGCAGATCTATTTTGATGTTAAACCAATTTGGAAAACAATGGAAATGTAGCCAGTGTGTGCCTACAAGGCAAAAACAACTGATTTCTTACAAATGATTGAAACGTTATCTAATTCCCAAAATTAGACAACATTTATCTTATCAGCTTTGATCATTCTTCCTGCAAATTTGTTTCAGCACTATTTCTCTCTCTTCCTCTCTCTCTGTGTATGTATGTGTGTGTGTGTGTGTGTCTTTATAGTTTTATTATCGTGTGTGTGTGTGTGTGTGTGTGTGTGTGTGTCCCAAGGGACTGATGATAAGATGATTTTAGATATGCATACATTGTTTAACAATAACTTATGGTTTAGGTTGTCCATTTAAACCTTTGCTGTTCTCTGCCTTGGATATTTGTGCTTTGGTTGTCTATTCCTCCATCACATAATCATATTGTTTTATCTAAATTATGATGCACATATACATCCAATTGCAAGGGATGTGTCACGAGATATAAATTTATTCTTTTGTATTCAGATTACTATGTGCACTTCATTCCAGTACTCTATTTAAGATATGATATTGGTAAGGTATTATGCTATACAGTACATCTAAAGTCATATCTTTGTATCTAAAGCATTTGTATTACTTCTAATGCAATGCAAAATTCATATCTTCTCTTTCTTACAAGTTTATGTGTAAGTTTATGATAATCACCTGTTTTCATGATGTGTACTTTAATTTAGAATTAAATGGAATAGAACTAAATTTTAAATGACTCATAACTTATAATCTATTATCTAATGATAAAGAACTACACAGACAGCACTCTACTAATATACTTAAGAGTTGTGAACTCTTGCCAATATGAATGAATCTGTCACATTCAGAAGTCAGGAGAAGGCGGGAAGAGACCGGCTTCTGTCATGCCATATCCAGTACATATGCAGTACCCTGGAAACAATCTCCTCCCATCATCTCCGAATCACTGGGATGGTCTAGGATACAGTTGCAGATAGGCAAATCACAGTTCTCACCCCACACAAGTACCAGCATTGGAGCAAAATCCTGGATGGCAGCAACAGAAGGTGAGGAAGGAAGTTGGGAGAAAGCAGGAAAATTCCAGCTTCTGGCCTGCTGCATATGTATGTGGCATGTCAGAAACACTTCTCACACTCTCCCAATATGTCCTCACACATACCCTGCCAGCACACAAAGCCCACTGGACTGCCCCCCATACAAGGCAAGAACTGCACATAGTTTTTATGCCTGTTGGACTTCTGAACAAAACTAACATACAAAGAGCCTCCCATAACATAAGCTATTCATAAGCACAGAACTGTGTGTATACTTAATGACTTAAACTTGTAGTTCTAGTTAAGCATAAAATAATATTTTCCTAACCTAATTCTATGTATGTTTATTTATAATTCCCACTTTTCCTAAGGACCTGCAGTTTAACTTGTTTGACAATACCAAATGAAATGACATCCACACCAATTATAGCTTTACGTACCACAGAGTAACTTGGCTTTAACCAAACAGGAACTCTTAATCTTCTCTTCCTTCTTTAATACTGAGGAGGCAATGCCTCTCCCACCTGCACATAGAGTTTGCTTTTTCTTCAAAGCTCAGGAGAATCCAGCAACAAAATCAATGTATGCATGTTCAGAGCATTTTTAGAGTTTTGTAAGACAAATCTTTCAAATGGGAACTAGTTTAAATGTTATTGAGCTGAATTTCGATCTGACAGAGTCAGCGAACAGTACAGAAACAGTTCACTTACCACTGCTCACACTACAGGAGGCAGCAATCAGGTGTAACTGTGCAAAGATAGCTGTGTTATGTGATATTTCTAAGTAACCCTTTATCCTACTAAATCCAGTAGTCATTTGTTTAAATAAACAAACAAATATACAGATATCAAGACATGCAATTGTTTAGAATATTCCCTCTCTTATAGTAACGAAGCTAAATTAAAGCTATCCTAGTAGCTTATACGTAATGCCAAATAAGCGCCTGGAAGCTTTATAGATCTATTTTTTAATCCTAGCTAAGCCGATCTAAATCATCCATAATTAATTCATGCAAATGGAATCAGAGGAACACCATTAAATTGTTGACATTTAGATAGAGAAATCAGATATGCAGTTCAACCTCATTTGACATAAACATCTTTCTTTGAGTGCAACATTCCTTTGGATATATGGGAATTTTAAATAGAAGCATGGAGATGCTCCTGACAGTGCACTGAAATGGGAAGGCCAGGGATCACATTAGAGTTGCTAAATGCATATCAAAGAGTCTCTGTAGCTTTGTGATAATATAAATGGCTAGAATACTCCCCATAACTAAGGAAAACTTTTTTTTATGGGGTGGTAACTTGTACAGTCACACTGTGGAATTTATAACAAACAGAGCAAAGCTATTATCCAATACATAACTGAATCAAATAACATCACATTTACAATTAATATAGTAAAAAGAACCTTATTTTTGGATAGTGCAGTAATATTACAATCTATCACATGACAAGATGGACTTTTCCTGGCAACACAATTATAGGCTGATATACTGTATCACTGCATCATCATTGCTAAAGCTAGTGACAGTTAGAAAGCAGACAGTGGGCACAGAATATAATATAAGTAGTACAATACTATAATTAATATCAATTATATGCATATTTGTGCTGTATCTTTTTATCTCCTATACATGATGCAAAATATAAATAATATATAAATTGTTCTTACTTTCACACAGGTAAGAATACATTTGCATTTATTTAATAAGAACATTTAGGGAAATTGATGTATGTATGATGTTTACACATGTATGATCATAACTGTTAGATCTCTCTCTCTCTCTCTCTCTCTCTCTCTCTCTCTCTCTCTCTCTCTCTCTCTCTCTCTCTCAGAGCATTAGTGAGAGATAGAGTATAGAATAATTTTTCCATATTCTTTCCCCAAAAACACTGTTAATTTAGATTTAATTAACCTATATTCCATTTTACTTTCAATAATGCATTTAAATTGTTTATAGTTGTGTCCTCTCTAATGGTACAGTTCAATGACTGTGTATTTAGCAATTTAGCAGCAAAATGTGGCCCTTTACAAATAAATGAGTATTACTATATATTCATATCTCTAATATTTACAGAAAATGAATTGAAAAAAAATACAAAAAAAAGTAATATTAACATTCCAAAAATACTTCAAAAAATAAAATATGTGGTTTTCAAAGACTGAAGATGTAGAGGTACGGGGTAACTGTTTTCATTGTTTGAAGAATAAAATCAAAATACAAGCAGCGGCCTTTCATGTTTTTTGTTAAATCTGAGTGGGTATATAATACACTCAAAGCTCATTTGCTACCAAATTATGTTTATCCTAAAATCTTGGAGCTCAGCATTGTTTTTAATGCATATCTCTCCATTTCACTGTGGTGTATAGGCTTAAGGAGAAATATTAGAAACCACAGGTTCAATAATTTAGCCTAAAGTTGATAACAACTGAACTACATAATTGCTAAGGAATCAATTTCTTTAGAAGTATATATAGTTTGACTACAGAAGTAATTGAGTTGTTCAAGCTGGGAACAGGAGAAGGCAGAGTTTAGATGATATATGTCATGGGGTTAAAAAAACCTTCCTAGACTATATGCAGAAGAAGGATGTTTTTAAAAGATATATTTTATTTTATTCTCTGGAGATATCAGTTCATTGTATAACAATAACACATGTTCAGTTGTGGGGCTGTTAGACATTCCTAAAGCTGAGACCATGATACAATAAAACACAGGATTTAATATCTTATTTCCACTACCCTCACCTTGATGCTACTCCAAGGGGCATTGAAAAAGCTTTGTTCCAGGCTAATTAAAGCTTTGAACAAAAGCACTACTGGGACAGAAGGATTCCTACAGCAATCTCTGGCAGATCTTATTTTATTTATTTATTTACTAAGTTGCCAATGCATCTCATGGCCATTTACAACCAAACTAAACAACAATAGCAGTAGCATGCATAAAACAGGTCCAGTCCACAATATTAAAGAGCAACCACTGTAGTATTTTCAACATTAAATATCATAACATCCATAATAAAAAACCCTTATAATAAATCAAAATACAAAAAAACAAAACTTCTATCAAGATGACATCAACCACTAAAGGCTCCTAAGAACAATTACTAGCTGCTTTCTAGGCAGTTTGTCCTATGAAGAAGAGTATCTGAAGGAGATAAGGGAATGACAAAATATCAAGAGGTTGCATACCATTATGCAGTTGAAGACATTCACTTGTAACATGTGTGTAATAATAAAACACATATAATATATCATTTCTGGTATCTTCACCTATTGCCTCTGTCCCTATGTATATCTGATTATGGATGAGGACAGTCAACAATCTGGCAGGGAGCTATTCCCTTGTTTTATTTATGAGGTACTTTAAGAGGAAAAAAAATCCTAAACAGTAGTATTTGTCTAGTAAGTATAAATATTACCATTTTAATTTATTTTCCACCTTGGCAACTCATTTCTTTTATGTAATTATACATGGCAAAGTAGATGGACAAGTCCAATTTCATTTTTATTGCTGATATTTCTAAGATTGTTTGGGAGATTTTTTTTTAACTTAACAAGGCTTTATATAAAAAATAACATAAATATATCTGTGCAGAATCATTGAAAGATTTCAGAAAATGTAATCTTTTGGAGCCAGAGAGATTAGTCCAAAATAATGGTAGGTCTACAAAGGTAGGTTAAGGTGATTGATGTAGACTATTTTAATTTTTAATTTATTTGTTTCTTCTAGGACAAGCTTGATTGGATCTCAACCATTCATTGATGATTGCAGTAACCAACTCTATCACCTGGGTACTTCTAAATTTCTACTTCCAGAAGATTCTATTGCTCAGTCTTACTATTCACTTCTGTGATCAGGGCTTTTTATGAAAAGACTCCTCTACAGATACTAAAATCCATGGAAGCTTATATTGATAAAAACAGTACTAATCTATTTAAATTTTAAACCAAAAAACAATACTTTAACTGAGGAAACAACAAGCAATCAAAACAAAACTTGTAGACAATCTTGTGCTGTATTTTAGTCAGCAATTCAACTATCTGCATTTTGCACCACATGGCTTCTGGCTGAATGAACCAAGGTACCTGAAATGGGCTAACTTACAGAATGTATCCAAAATCCAAGACCCATGACTCCCAAGGAAATGAAATTTGGGGAGTTGTAGCTGCTTCAGTTCTACTTGTTGCTGTGTCTAAGGATTGCTGCTATGATTGTGATATGACTTCATTTTCACTGTTCCGTGATAGTTTTCCTGCCACGTTCACAATTCCTTGCTCCCTCCTCCACCCAACAGCAGCCATTTATCTGTGGGAAGGGAAGGGAAGGGAAGGGAAGAGGAGATTTCTGATGTTCTCTGCAAGGAAACTCAATGAAAACCCAGTAGGAGGTCAGAAGTTGTTCTTGTTCCCACTGCATTTTGCCTGCCCTGGATCCTCTTGTTTCTGTTTAGAAAGGAAATATCCCTGAAACAATGACCCAATGGGACACAAATTATCTAGCAGTTAATAAATGGCCAAGGTTTGTCGATAAAAGGCTAGTGTGAACACTAAGCTGGACTGAATATTAGCTCCAATAAATCAGTAGCCTTAAGGAACCCTAAGCATTTATGACTAATACTACCTTATGACAGAAATGGGATAAACTAAATGTTGTCATGAGGGTACTGCAACCTGAGATTTTAGACAGCAGAGCAACCTCGCAATAGTAGGTATGACAGTATGGCTCCTGATTCTGTGAAAGATAGCTGCTGCTACATTTATCAACAAAAGCAATATTTGGGACAGAAGGAATGAAAGCAATAGAGGAAAATATATTTTACTGCTTCCTATTCTTCACTTGCCACTCCACAAATGGCCATATTGCCTTTATGTAATTTTTCATGAAAAAGATTATATAACCAAGAAATTACAAATGTGTGCATCAAATGAATGACCCTATCATGTAGGAAACCATTTAGTTTTCTCTGCCAGACGATTTCAAGTTTTCATGATGATAATCGATATTGAAGGAAATATCACATTTGATCTTCTGTTCTACATAGCAGAAGATATCTCAGATATTTCCACCTAAAGTATACCACTTCCTGATAGTTTATATCCCTCACATTTCATTTTCTATATAGATATATTTTTCATATTTTAAGAACAAATATTTGTCACTGAATACTGTATCATGGAAGTTCACCAAAAATCTTAAGTAGTCTATGACAGAGATCACTATCTCAATACTAAATAGTATTGTACTCTTCATTTGCTATATTTCCTAAGATAGAACAAACGATACATTCGTTCCAGTTTAAAATTTACAATGTGTGGATATTTTCAGAGTTCTTTACATTTTAGCAGACTCTGATTTTCCCATAAACTCATCTCTACTGCTGCAATTCCAAAATGTCATCTTTCATTTTATAACAACCTTGTAGTAATTAAGTACAACATAGCTTGTACACCAATTAAAAAGCATTAACATGTAGATGCTTGTAAGCATTATATATTTTCTGTTTCTTTATTGAAAGTACATATGTGCATTTTTGCCTCTAGCTTTAAATACAGAGACTGTGTAACTGAACAGGAATTGTCTCAAGAACATTAAAGCAAGCCAAACATGATTGCATTCCAACTAAAATTGCTCTCTTTATACTGTGTATTGAAACTTGATAACTGTTGGTTATAAAATTCCTTTGATTTTCTGTAGGTAATAAAATACTTTGGCAATTACTATTGACAGTTCTGGATAATCTTGAAGGCTGCCTTGCCTGAAGAAGATGAGTGTTACAAATCACTCCACTGAAAGAGGGAAGAACAGCAGCAGGCAGCAGACAGGTTTCAATTTCACAATGCTGATTATCTCATTCCTGATTCTATGCATGCCTAAATCTGAGGATCCCTCAAGCAGCTATATGGACTTCTACTTTTAAAATGCCTATTACGCTTTCATACTTTTTGCTGCTTCCTGAAGAGTGCCATTTCGCCAAGCTTAAATAGCAGAAAATTGCACTGCTTTTCCTCTGCCCATCTCCTCAATCTCTATTAACCTGCACAAGAACAAAGGAATATGATGGCCCAGGTATAGGTTTGAAAATAGGTTTGAAGTTGTTTTTCATTTACGGGTAGCCATCTTTCTGATTCATAAATGTAGTTTAACAATATCGTTTTAAAGCATTAGGAAATGATTGACAATGCAGAATTTTTAACCTTAATGTATGCATATACAAAAGAAGAGCAAAGATCCACGCACATTTTGAAATTTATAGGCTATTTACATAAGCTTTAGATGATAATGAATTATTGATAGTCTTACACCTTAACTAATAGTATGCCAGGATACTGAAATTCTTTTTTAGCAGCTTAACAAGAGATGGAGGAGGGAAATAAAAAAAACCTGTGAAGCACTGTTTTTTAAGTATGCAGGAGGCTGTTATTAGATGTCATAAAGTGAATGATGCATTATTCTATGAGCTAGTTAGAGATTACAAATGTAAAGGTAAAATAGAGGACAAAGACTTCATTTGAAACAATGCTAAGTGCTCTTTTAAATCAAGTCATGTTTTAATTCAATATCAAAAAACAAGAGTCAGATAAAACTATTTGTTTCACTTTAATATTTAATTGCATTCATAAATTAATTTTTAAAATGCAGTTATATTAATCTATCTATCTATCTATCTATCTATCTATCTATCTATCTATGATTTGCGTACATTCCAGTTATGTTATTAAACAAAGAGGAGATAATTTTTAAATTTTGTGACTCATCAAAATTTGACAGTTTAATATCCTTTCTAGGCAATTATATGAAAGTTCATATAGGTTGTCAGACATACGTATGCAAACACTTTTTCTTCTTTTTTAATAAAAAGAAATAACTGTTCTGTGTTAAAAAGATTAACATTTGGGGGCGGGGGGGGTTGCTTAAATGACAATTGTTGGCTATCCATCAGATCTTAGCTTTAATCTCACAGCAGGCTCGTATTTCTGATTATGTCCGTCTGAGGCTTAGATGAATAGAAGAAACCAAACTGTGGCCTTCAACTAAAAATGGAGTGTGTGTATATGTGTAGGGGAATATAGGGGTGTGATATAGCATTAAGATTCACAGCTGTTCCTTACAAGTTGCAAACAGAGGACTAATTTGCTGCATGTTTTGCCTACTTTGCTACTAATAAAGTATTTTGCATGCTTTCTATAAACGCTCCTCTTAAGTTTTATAATCTAGTACATCTTAGTAAGCATGAAGTCTGCCGATCCCTAAATTATTCATAACATGGTCCAGACTGATTAAGATTGGCTTGTTAAGGACCACAAGAAGCAATTAAACTGACAAGGCAGTACAGCCTTGATGTATACATTTATTATCACAAGAATACCCAAAGTGAATGCCCTTATTAAGCAATGAATTTCACCTCACTGGCCTTCTACCACTGCTGCCACAAGCAGAGGGAGCTAGGAACAACATGTCAAAAGCTAACTCTGAGGAAATGCCTATCTTCAAGTGAAACCGATTTTGTAATGAACCTTTCAGTTCACTCCTGAGGTAATAAATCCTGACTGGTGCATTAATTACTTGATAACATCCCATCAAAATGCAAATGCAGCACTTGACCCACAGGAATGGCAGCACTAGCTGTTAACTCTTCAGGGTATACATAAATTGTCTGTTTTCTTTTATCAAACTGGGCATTTATTTCCATCTTGCTGGGGTGAATGTCACTCTTGCCACCCTCAGCCCCTTGGTGGCCTGACACCATTATTTGCTGAGAATTGTCACTAGGTGATGACTTTCTAATTGTGCTACTACTTCGAAGCAGAAATTTCTACTGCATGTTTTCTCCTCCCCTTTCAACTCTCACCCATCAGGAATTTCACAAGTCAAGGACAAAGCAGAGACAAAGTATGATCTCTTCACATCTAAAGTGCATTAGTTTTCACTATCAAAGGCAGCATATTAAACAATAAACTTCATCCTTTGAAACAATTAAATAAAAGCTAAACAAACTACTAACATAGTGTATGCAGCAAAAAAATTTCCCTGCAATACTTTTTTTCAATGGTATAATAATTTATTGCTTTTTAAATATGCTGACTATTCGGTCAATGTTTTCTATTGTTGGCAGTCAGAAAAAAATCAAACAAATACAAAAAAAGCATAGCTTATAATAACAACTGAACATTTAAAGATGTTCTGTGATATTGTTACTTTATCCTATAAAATGAGCTTGTTTTATTTAGGGAATGCATCCACAATAAATGTTAATAAGGATTTTTGTTTCATATTCCATTATTCAACACTCAGATCAGCATCAATGGGGTTTACTCACCCTCCCTGAAACACACACACGCACACACCATGGGTCAACCTATATTACAGTATTTTATTTCTCTGGAAGGCTAGGTGAAAAACCTTAATTCAGGTTACTAGGCAACCCTGCAGGTGAGAAAATATAATGTTTGGCCTACTCCATCTTAGGAAAAAATGTAGCGGCCTAATGCTTTCAAAATATACACTGGAAAACATGCACTGATAATTCTTTGCTACATTTTCCAAAGTTGAGGTCAGGTGAAAATTAATTGATGTTGAAAATAATGACAGAAGGAGAGGTACCACTGAGACTTGGTGTGACTGGCATGTGATAATGTTAGCAAGATTCCCAGCATGTGACTGGACGATGTTGTGAAAAATATACTTTATGTGAAGGAAAAACAAGTTACAAAATGTAATTAGTTTTTGACACTTTTCATATGTTATTATCTTTTCATTTGGAACATTGCCTTGGGATATCAATACAAAAGTATAAATGAAACATTATTATTGTTGTCGGTCTAAAATAGAGAATGAGTTAGCTTTATACTGCACATCTTTTTCATGTCCTTCTGAATAAACAGAATGCTCCATGCAAGCTAAAGTACTGTATGTAAGCCACAGAAAACATATTTACTACAAAGAGAGCAGAAATTTCTTCAATATAATAATCCTGTAATATGTGATTAAATAATTTTACTCTCAAAATAAGGAGCTCTGAAAATAAGTGGTCTAAAATGCTAGAAGTTAATATGCAATTGAAGTATAGCAGCCACAGCAATAGGTTTCTCATATAGCAAATGTATTTTTAATTTTTTTCCCATTGACGTTTATACCTAGAAGTAATTCATGCTGATTACTAAATACCCCTTGTGAGTTCCTTTGTCTTCTCAATTAAAAAGAACAAAAAAAACACCACTTGCCGTTAGCAATGCATTTCATAAACCACCAGCTCTCATGCTTGATGAATCATTCTTATTTTATGCAGTGCTGCATGATAGAGAACTGAGATAAATAAAATATTCTATCCACAAGCTATTCAGTACAATTTATCTTCAGTAGCTTACTAGTCCATTGATAATACCTGGCTTGAAGATTGCAATGATCAGATTCGGTTTTCATTTGAATCAGGAGCAATCTGAGCACTATAGTTTTTAATTTACATATATTAGTGAGGTTCAAATGTGGCAATAGCTACCAGCAAGTTCTCTTGCAGACTGAATGCTCACCTTCTATAATGGTTTCCCTTTAGCAATTATTCACCAATGAAGTAACCAGATAAAAATGAAAACAAAAAAGGCAGAAAGGAAAAGCATGCTAAAAATGCCATCATTTAGATTAGGATAATTATTGCAACAGAGAGAAGGTCATGTTTATATTAGTGATTTCTTGTATTGAATTCCTAATGCTACCCTTCTCTCTTTGCTACTGCATTGTTTTCTTTCCTCAGCTTACTGGAGTTATGATACAGGGTGTCCTAAGATATGTGAAACAGCATAGTAACCCAGATATGTTGACATCACCCTGAAAAAAAATGAAATTTAGAAGCATGTGGTAAACACAACATCATTATCAAAACATTATTATACTACCCTGAACGTTTAGCAAAGCCAACAGGCTTATAATAAATACCTCTTATAGTTACATCCCTTTTATTCTGACCACAATATTGAGCCTGAATTCCCAGCAGCATCATTACTAGACATTTTCTGCCACCTTTCTAAATCTGAAAAGCTTCCTACATTTAGTGAAGATTAGGTAATGCTACAAGCAATCAATAATGGCTATCAATTCTATACCTTGTTCAGAAGAACCAGCTGATTAAAACTAAGTTAAAAGCAAAGTTGAATATAATTTAAACCTAGATGCTTTCCCAAATTGTATTTTCATAATAAATAGAATTTTTACACATGCATGCACTTGGCCAGTTGCACATACAGAAAGAATCACCTAAAAATGAGAAAAATGCTTAGCTAGGAATGACATCCTTTTCTTGACTCTTACATAGATCAGAGATAGAGGAAGAAGTCTCAAATAATGAATAATATATATCAGTCCAACTGTGATTCTTTTTCAAGTATTTTGTTTATGTCTCGTTTTACTTGAATTCTCTTCTTGGTAGTTGTTAAATATATTTAAATATATTTTTACAGCTTTTAAGGAAAAGAGGAAAAGCTCTATTAACTAAAATAGACAAGTTGGTATTTCTACTTGCAAATATTTCAACAAGAAGGATCAAAAATGGCTTCTTCCTATATACAATATAATCACATCAAATAAGCATAATGTAACAATACAGGACATTTAACAATAATCAATAATTGAATACTAATTTAGAAGATTTGAAAGCAATAGCTCCTTTGTAAAGAAGTGTAACCAGGATATGAATCCATTAGTCCATTCATTTTACTGAGATAAAAGTTAAGCTATGATTTATCCCACTAATATTATATAAATTAATCTTGGCAATCATATATTTCCCTTAACTTTTCTTCCACACAGCTACAAGGGTTCATTAACTACTTTTGTTTTTATTCTGAATTAACCAAATCTGTTCTTGTGTAATTGTAATATTAAATTTACTATGCACTATTATTAATCAAAACTTAGTTCGGTTTCCTTATACCAAGTTTAACTGCTGCTGCTAATTTAAAATAGAATCAACAATTTGCAGTCATGCCTAGAAGAGTAGCTAACAAATCCAAGAACTGTTACTGTAATGCTAAGTACAGTTTACCACTACAATGAAAATTCTTTCTTAATTTCTACTATCATATTTCACAGAAGAAATCTTAAGATATTTCACAAGAGCATAAGAATTGTCTTGTTGGATCAGACCCTTGGCCTATCTAGACTAGCAAACTGTTCTCACAGTGACCAACCAACTGCAAAAGGAAGACCCTTAGTATCCCAGCAGATGGCTTTAAGAGGCAGTTACACTACTATCAAGGCTAAATCCCCGTGACTTTCATGAATTGATGCAATCCTTTCCTGAAGCCGGTTCAATCCGTTTTTGAAGCCCCCAATGATTTTTTGAAGCCAAAAATAGGCTTAATGGGCTTATACGTAATAGAATCCATGGAAATAACATTCCCAGACTATGTAATAAGGAATTGTACAACTATAGCAATGTCAGAGGCAATTATACGTTAAGAAACAACACAAGGTAGTCCTATTTTAAGGAACTCCACTAGATGCAGTCTGTCCTACTGCATTCTTTTCCACATGGCTTACAGTCAGGTGTAGTGGTTAAGGCTAGAAACCAGGAGACCATGAGTTCTAGTTCCACCTTAGGCACAAAACTATCTGGGTGACCCTGGATCAGTCACTCTGTCCTAGTCCTAGGAAGAACGCAATAGCAAACCACTCCTGAAATCTTGTCTGCAGGAACTTACCTAGACAGCCACAAAGAGTAAAAAACTGACTTGAAGGTGCACACAAATACATACGCAGATTACTAGGTATCTGGATGAAATGCACTGAGAAAATTTGATAACATACAATCAAAATTTCACTATTATTTTTTTTAAAAAAAGTAAATAGAATATACATATGCAATTCATTTCAAAATGTAAATGTTAACACCCAAAAGTTATTTTGTAAGTTGGTTTATCAAAGTCAACACTAATTGTTCTTTCTTTCAATAGTATCAGAGGGATGTCATAGAGAACTATTTCATTTTAGTACTGCTACCTAATATCACAAGAGACACCACACCTTTAGAAATGCCTCCAGCTAGGCACACATGAAAATATGATAGCTTCTGTTCTTTTTCTAATTACATAACACTATCACAAAAATATTACTTCTAACCATGAAATGTATTTTAGAATGTACATTTTTAAAATTCAACCTCAGTGCTACTAATGCAAAGGTATATTTTGGATAAGTTTCTCCTTCCTTTAGTCCCTGTGACATCACTGTCTTCACACCTATATAGATGGCTACAATTCTATAGCTATATTTTCAATTATTTAGATTGTGAGTAACTCTGTCATATGATACCTGTAATTTTCCACTGATGCCATTGGTTATGCAAATTTGCATTATAAAAAGGTGGAAGAAAACAGGGCAGAATGTCACCTTTTCCTCTTTATACACATAAGAATTATCTTCAGAATCTCAAAGAATATGGCTGCTATTACATTATATAAAACCCAAGGTAACGATTGAAAAGGCTCAAGGTCATCCATTTTTTATTTCAGCAGATTCATTCTTTGATAAGCATTTCTAATCAAAATGCTAGGCAAAGAACATATTTATATCTATATAATATTGTCTTGAAATACAGCTTGTTTCTATTACACCTCCTATTCTTAGCAGCCAGAATATTATAGAAATACAAGTAGTAGCACCATTTGAAATTGAATCACTACAGAGTTTACACCATACAATTCTGACAATTATCAAAGTCCATCAAAGACAGTATGAAATGTAGATGGCTTATATAAATTATTTGCAGCAGTGTCTACCCAAGGTCTTAGGCAAATTTCCATTTAATTAAATTGTAAGAGATCAGGTGGGATAAAGAGACTATTTCTGTTTCTACATTTGTTTCTTTCTCTATACCAAAGCTGTATATTGCTACCTTGTCTTGCGTTCTCAGTCCATTGTTCATTATTGTAAGATCAGCTGACTTCAGATTCTAAAATAACCCTTGAATGTATGAAAGATACAACTCTTAACTTTCCTGATTATCCTAGGTTTAGGGGAGGGAAGAATTTGACAAATAATCCCACTGCCATTGTGTGGTCATTACAGTGTCGTACGAGTCTGGACAAGTTATTAGGTCAGACACTAACTTCCTAAGTAGAAAAATGATGTGGTCGCCTTTGTCCTTTCTGCAGTAATGGCTGGAGTCAGTACTAATTAAGGGCCTGCGGCAATGTGGTGCGAGAGAGGTCAGAGACTTCTTTCTGACACCTAAACAGTGCTCAGCTCAAACGAAGTGCCCCTAATCTGAAATGATGTGGTATAGAGCTGGCCTTTCAGCTCCACTGTATATTTAAAGGAAAATGACAGTTAATGACAGGGGTGTCAAAAAGAGCAGATGGAGAGCCTGCAGAAAGCATAGCCCTATGGAGGAAAAAAAAATCTTCTTACAATTAATTGTTGTATCTAAGTATAAACATGCACAAATAGAATTCTCTATCACTTGTGTACTTCTGGAGCAATGTAGCCAAAAAGCCCACATTATTTACACTACTGAAATAATTGCTTTGGATAAGAAAGACTTAATATTATTTTTCATGCGGTATGGGGGGAAAGAACTGGTTCCCCTCCTCCGCACCCGCCAAACTCCACGTTGCTTCAGAGCTTGGCTGCTGATCTAAAATACAGACGAAAATTAACCTGTAGTCAACACTGTTTCATGGTTTGGATTATGTTGGTAATTATTTTTTTTAGCCAACTCCTACTTCTTTAAAAATAGAACACTTGTAAATGATGCAATAATAATTAAAATGGAAACGTCTACAAAACATTGTCAATCACTGACAATCGAAAATGGCTGACATCATGTTTATCTCAAATCAATTAATCATCAATGCATTTGATGAAGCAAGTTGCTGCTCACAAAATCTTATAATGAAATTTGTTAATCTGAAAAGGTATTACCAAATTTTTGGCAATCATATACTAATGTAGCATTCCTACAGCCTTGTGTTCACCACAAGGATTATTCCAAGCATTATGATTCAATGCAGATAACTATACCTCTGCCTACTCACTTTGCAAATATGCAAAGTATGCAAAGATTAAATAAATGTATCATTTATTATTAAATTTGTTTTCTCTTCATCATTCCACAAAGAGACTAAATGAATATATATTTTCTGAGACAAATTACAAACCGAAATTTGAATGTACTCTATATTGATATTGATATATTTTATTTTAAAATGAATACTGATAATCTTTGTAATAGATGTTTATACTACATAATTAGAAAATAATTTTCTATAAATAAGAACATTTTCCAGATTTTGCACTTCATAATATCAAGACATTGGATAAATGAATGCAGAGGCTGATATATACATATAATTATGCTTTCTTAAATGTTTGTTAATAATAGTTCTAAAAATGTTTAAAAATATGTTCACAAGTTAATGAAAAATATTCAAGAATTCAAGTACACTTGAATGTAGTAAATATATTCTTTGCAATAGAAATATGTCCTTAACATATGAAAATCTCTTATCAACGAGAAAACAATTAGCTCAGATGACTTTAAAAATAAGGATTATCACAAGCATTTTATCAGCTAGAAGCAAAATTAATCAGTTCACATCATTAACCAGATGACATCACTCCTGAAAGCTGCTATCTTCTCATTCCTTGCCAGAGATTTCATAGCAGTTTGCAATAGGAGGAAAATATAGTAGAAATATTATTCCTATTGAGCAAGAAGGCCTGGAAGGCTTTCCCTTGCCAAGATTACACTGCTAATATTTTGATCCCTGGGGAGAAGGAAAAAAGGTCCCAATCCACGATTCGTTAAATTCTATATGGTATTTATTTTATTTGGCATATCAATCAACACATTTCAGTTATTGTGATTTGAGCAGTTTGATGACAAAAATGTCATTGAAAATTATGACAATTATATCCAACTATCTACATGTCAAACTTCAGAGACCTTTCAAAGATTGTAGCCCTGGTTCTCTAGTAACTTACAACTGAAAAGGTATTACAGTACCACTAGGGAATACTTTTATTTATTTATTTATTTATTGGTTTGATTTATATGCCGCCCTTCTCCGGAGACTCAGACTGGCTTACAATGCATTAAGCAATAGCCTTCACACTTTTGTATATACCTGCTTAGTAGGGCTTTCGCACCCCCCAAGCGGTGTTCTTTTTTATACAAAGTCAGCTTATTTCCTCCCACAATCCAGGTCCTCATTTTACCTACCTCGAAAGGATGGAAGGCTGAGTCAACCCTGAGCCTTGTGAGATTTGAACTTGCAGTAATTGCAGGCAGCTGGTGCTAAACAGCACTTTAATCCGCTGGTCCACCAAGGCTCTTTAACAAGTTATACTTTGCAAAATAACTCCACTATTACATCTGTATTGTTCTCCAACTTTCAGTTCAGCAATATGGACCAAATGAGTCTTAGGTAATTGATGAGCCTGAATGAATTATTCAATGTGAGTAATGTATATCTTACAGCAAACTGAACTACTCACAAACTGCTTAGATCCCTGTTCGGATTACTACTAAGCCTTGCCTGCTTCCAGGTCACCCAATTTAATCCATAATAACTTCCTTTTAAAAATTAACATGCAACCTGACAATGATCACTGCCTTGTATAAGGAAGAATAGTTATCCAAATCTCATACCTCATATTACACCTAGGTTTATTTGAAATCCCTTTAAAAAGGAATTTTAAAATCAGAAATGCTCTTCTGATTTTAATGCTCTTCTGTATGTCAACAGCATTCTAGTTGCACTGTCTTGGCATTAAGAAAAAAATATAAACCAAAACATGACTTTATATTGTATGTGGATATTAATGTCATTTATATTCTTGTCCACTACAGAAATTTTACACTATCAACCAAAATAATTTAATCCAACAAAGGCCCCTACAAGCAAATCCAGGATGTGTAAAATAACATTTGAATATGAGGAATACAAAGGTGATGGGGTGATAGTTATCTTAGAAACAAAGATTGCTATTTATCTAGTTAACATAAATTCCTTGTTTCCATGCAGCCAACCTATTATTCCACATTTCACATTTGCTCAAGCACAATGATTACAAGCTACTTTCATCAATAGAGTATGGGAATAGTTGAATTAGGATAGCAAAAGTTAATAATAAACTGAATTCAATGCAATAATTTATTTCTGAGTAAAGTAATCAGGATTATACCGTTAAAGAGGTGGGTCTTATGTCTTACAGGAAGTATTTGAAGCTACAGCAGTCATATTACACTATAATATGCTTCAAATGCTTCAATTAGGTCTATAAAGAAGTACTTTAGTTATGCCTAAATGCTAAAGCTGAAATTTAAAAATATCCCTTGAACATAGGGATGTTTGCTCCTATGTAAAATACACACAAAATTGATGTACTTTCTTTTAAATTTTCTCCAGCAGTATATACCTGTGAATAACATGGAGGTTTTTTACTATAATGTCTCTGCTTTTAGTGAACTAAGGTATCTTTGTAAAGAAATCCTTAATCTGAAGACAAGAAATTATGTTCTCTATATTAATATAGAAAGTTAAAGTTTTGTTTTTAATAAGAATATATAACACATATAATTTTGAATTATTAAAAAGCTGCAATAACATCAAAAATGTCTTATGTTAAAATGTAATATTCAAGTTCCTAGTTCTTGCCAAGACTCACCAAGATGTAGCAGAGCATATCTTTTATTTTCAGTTACTTTAAAGCATGTCACAAGTAATCAATAGAGAGCTAATAAAATATCTGGATTAGAATAAAGTAAATAATTCTGATAGCGAACAATCAACATGACATAGACAATATGTTGGCAAGAACAGCCAATACACTCAATATAAAAGAAGCGTTAAATATATAACAATAACATTTTATGCTTGTTTCCCTGGGAGTAAGTTCCACTGTGTTCTGTACAATTAAGGTTAGCTATAGTCATAGACTGCATTTATTTGTATTTTTGAAAACCAAATGTGATTTCAAAAAGCCGTTGCTTTGGAAATACACACATTTTACTAGCTCAAACATTGCTGGTTTTTTCCATTAAAATAAGGCCCTCTGATGTTTAATATAAATAATAAATCTTATTCTTCTTGTACATATCTGACTGTTCTGAAAATAATTATAGAGTACAGATTTGATTGTCAGTCATGTGTATCTATTCCACTACGTGAAAAGAAAAGTAAAATGGTTGCCTATACATTAGCACTTCACCCATGTCTAGTGCAATGACAAGATAGATTAGGATGTATGTTAAATCTTATACATGACTGCTTTTCTGTATCAAGTTAAAAAATACTTGCTCCTATATACATTAGGGGCTATTGTTGGACTGATATCTACATTAATTTTGACAGAATGTCAACAGTTTTTACATTTTCTAAGTCAATAACTAGCCTAAAACTCGTAATCTTATCCAATGGAAATATTGGGTATGTAGTTGTACATTCATGAATATGAAAGTAAACATCTTATGTACATTAGTCTTTTTAACTTTTATTATTAAGAATTATCATAACAGAATTTAAATGTCTTGCTTTTTAAATTATCAATCTACAGCAATGTTACAACACACATACACACACATATACATACATATGTTAATACGTCTTTTTTATACTATCTCCTATATCACAGGACAGGAAAACCTTAGCAGGGGGGAAATATTTTCCTGATAATGTAGCCTAACTATTTGAGGGGGAAATGTCATGAATATTTGTTGTACAAAAACTACAGTCCTAATGGTTGTATTTATTTCAATAAAAGCATCAAAAACAAATCCTCTGATTGTTTGCACATTACTTTATGTTTCAACTACGAACATTTTGAATAACCTCCTTTAAAGACTATTTTTTTTAGAACTGCATTATTATAAATGCTTTAACGAGAGAGAGAGAGAGAGAGAGGGAGGGAGGGAGGGAGGAAGAGGGGTAGAGAGAGAGAGAGAGGGACGGGGGCGAGAGAGACAGACTCTGTGAAGGAAGATTAAAGCAAATGTTGAGAGATCAATCTCATGACTATTCTATAAAGCATTTTGTATAGTATATATATTCATAGATTATATTCAGCAAAGGATGCTAAATGCCAGAAAAAACAATCTCTTTTGAGATCAGAATAGTTTCATATTTTATAACTACAATTTTCTGTTCTCTGTTCAGATAACTTCAGTGTAGAAACTTTATTACACTGTACACTAAAACCTATCTCTTGTACAGATTTATCTAAGTGTGAGCGTCACTAAAATCAGTAGGATGTATTTCAATTTGTGTGTGTGCATGCCTGCTTTCATCTCTCTCTCTCTCTACATATATGTCTATATTTTCCTCGTAATTTATATAAATAATGAGTAAATTTATATATTTAAGGAGAGCTGAATGAGCAGAGGCCATTATCAAGTGCTTTATTGCAGAATATTTTTTATTCTTCAATCATTTTTTAAAACATCGCTAAAAAATGCCCTGGCTCTATTTACAATTTGTGACATCCACATGTGGTTATGTACTTGGGTCGCCAGACGCTGTGTATGATTCCAAAACTAAACCTCATAAATCTCCAAAAATTCCTCACATCTATTATGTTTACCTTCTGCTGCTGATGAGCCTGCACAGAGGAAATTACAAGCGGTCCAGAGGATTTGAAAAGAAAAGAAGCTAGAAGAAACAATGAGCCAAAAAACAAAACAAAACAAAAGCCCTTATCTAGTGCTCATATCCAGTTTAGGCTGGATCATATCCAGTTTAGTTTTTTGAGACTATGACTAGGAAAATAGACTCCTTAAAAAATAAGAATTTTCTTTTTAATTACTGATAATAGAGACAGACAGAACAGAAATGAGTTTAACAGAAATGATTCACCTTGATTTCCAGAAGTAAATCAGCCATTACATCAATTTTATCTAGAAAAAAATCATTTTTATCTTTATCCTGTTGAACAATAAAATAGGAATCTCAATTCAATGGAAAGTGAAGCAAAATTTCTGTTATAAGTAAACTACTGGACATTTTATTATCATCTAATACAAATAGAAAATACTGCATTGACCAAATATTTAGTCATAAAAAATGACACTGAATTTTTAACATGCCTCCTCCACCTCAAAAAAGTCTCTCTCTAATTCACTAATTAACTAAAACCAAAGAATAAATAGAAAAAGATTTGGAAAGATGACTAATTTAAATGTTTTAAACCTTGACTAATAAATAATTTTTGTTTTCAGTGGCATATTAGAGTAATATCTAGCCTAAATATCAAGGATTCTCTCAGATTATCTCCTCAGTTCTTAAATTATGCCTGAAACAAGGCTATCTGTAATTGGCCTCTAGCACAAAATTGGCATGGCAATCAGGATGGACAGACATGTTGCTTGATACTTCTTAAAAGGCAGGCCTATTTTAAAGTTTGTACAATCTCTTTTTATATTGTTCATGCACCAAACTATTTTCTATATAAATTCCAGTCAATTATTTAAAACCAGCACAAAGAAAATGCCCATTTTGAAGATGATCTAATCCTACCAACAAAAAGATACTTATTATATTGAGCAAAATTATGTTGGTTTAGTTCTAAACCAGGCCTGTCAAACTGGCGGCCTGTGGGCTGTATTTGTGGGCCACACCACCCTTAGTGGAGCACTAAAGCAAAAAACACCACGATACATCATGATACGGCCCGCGATGTGAGCAAGTTTGAAACCCCTGTTCTAAACCAAGTCCCTTGTAACTCTTTCCCCTAAGACATTAAAGTAGCCTCTCAAAAAGTTTTCCTACTGGAAATCCTAGAAGTAGAATAAAGAAGCTTTTTCAGCTCTGACAGGATAGTGGGGAATGGTAGGATTCATATTGCTTGCAGAGAGCTGGTAATCTGCATCCTTTTAGCAGTTGGAGGTTTATCTGTGTCCTCATGGTCACCTGAGTAGTGCTCCTAGTTCCTGTAGTCTGCAAGTTTTCCTCTGGAATTCCATTCCTACTCCCACACCATTCAAAGGGTGTTCATCCAAAATTGTATAACTAAAAGTCTGTAGAGATTCAGTGCTTCAGCGACCCACTAAAAGGATGCAGATTACCAGCTGTCTGCAAGGAATATAAATCCTTCCATTCCCCACTATCCTGTCAGAGCTGAAG